>PVJN01039885.1:0-19624 GCA_004026805.1 Lasiurus borealis
AGCAGAGAACTCTCATGTCATCAAATGTGCATATCCTTTCAAAAGTCAAAGTCACATAACTCACACCCAGGAAATGGAAAATTGTTCCAGCTTTTAGCAGTCAAATCAGAACCCTGGTCAGGAGTCCATCGCTGCAGACTTTGAGCAACAACGTACTGAAGGAATTGGAGTAACTAATAAGAATAGTATTATAAGAGGCTAAAACATAACTAAATTTACACAATTGGTAGAGCATGTGATCTATCAATTCATCCCCGTGTGAATATTACATGTTTATGATTAAGTGCTTCCGTGTTATAGGCATTCAAATACTTTTTTCTGATCGAAGCAAAGTAAATCCATAAGAAAAAGACACCATTAACAGAATTCTCACCCATCACAAAAGTCACAACAATAATGCAAAAGATAAAATATTGTATTTTATTCATGAAAACATCTCTCTGAAGTTCCTACCAAAGTAATGCTGTGGACCTGCCAAAATAAAAAACTCAAAAGTAACTGGACTCCATTTCTGGAAAACTGGCCCATGCTCTGGATTTTTGAAGCCAAATGCACAACTGTCCTGGTAGACAATTTCCCTCCATGGAGACATTTATTCTGTTTTTCATATATCTTGCAGAGGCATGTAAGAAAATTTCACAGCAGATAAACAAAAAAGCAATCTTCTTATGCTAAGTCATATAATACCTTTTACTGACTACATTTCAACAAGTTTAAATTTCACATCAATAAAGAGAATTATTCCCTTTAGCCATAAGACATTCTGTTTTACATATGAATATCTATGACCATAGCTAATAAACTGATCATTTTACATAAAGATCTGCACAATTCCTAGCACAGATTTTACTAAAATAAACACCACTACTATCTTTCTTCAACTAAATAACCAAGAATAAATAGAAAACTGCATATTGTTTGTCGAAAATAATTATTCTGTTGTTTCATGGACACATAAATTAAAATGAAAAATATAGTAGAATATGCTTGGGGGAGAGGGGCTGGGATCAGATAATGTAACAGTGAAAACAAAAAGAACTCCTCGGGTGACAGCTTCACATGACGTGTGGCAAGCTACAGTACGCAGTCCCAAACGCAAGCCTGATGCTGGGAAACAGGAAAAACAGGCATGAAGACCAGGGTGGGCCATCTCAAAGGCCACAGTCCAAGACAGAACAGCTGACATTTATTTCATCTTCTTTTTTAAATTTCTATTTATTTGAGATATATATATATATATATATATATATATATATATAGAGAGAGAGAGAGAGAGAGAGAGAGAGAGAGAGAGAAACATACATCAAAGTGAAGAGAGAAACATGAATCAGTTGCCCAACACATATGCTCTGACAGGAATCAAACCCGCCATCTTTTGGTGTACAGGACAACACACCAACCAACTGAGCCACACAGTCAGGGCTTGGTTAATCTTCTTAACAGGAAAGGCAACACATATTCTTTTTAAGAGATGCTAACTAAAAAGACAGAATCTGCCCCAATATAAATATTATTAAGCCCTATTAACACACACACACACACACACACACACAAATACGGCATAACCACAGAGGTGTTTATGCCACCACTCAAAAATCACTGAAGGTGGTATGCACACCATGGTTTCAAGCACTCAAAGCCAGATACGCTGAGGTCCTATGATAACCAAAGGTTTAATGCAAGCAAAGTAGAAGCCTCATTGCTCAATTACCCCTCTCTGCAGCCAATGCTTTACCTGCGCAAAGTCTGCCATTAAAACTTATTTGGTTTAATATGATTCTATTTGTCACAGAAAAGACTTGCTAAATTCAACAGACCAACTGTTTGTTTTCCCCATCATGGCCAGAATGGCTTCCAACATGAAACAAAGGAGAAAGGTTCAAGAGACTAGCTGCTCAGAAGCTAATACTATCTAACTGTTTGCCTGGCTTATTGGAAAGTATCCTTTTATGCTAAAACCTATCATCAAAGTGGGTATAGAGAGAACATGACAAGCCCACAGCTGACACTGTACTCAATGGTGAAAAGCTGAAAGTCTTACTTCTAAAATCAGGAACAAGACAAGGTGTCTACTTTCACAACTTTTATTCAGCAGAGTAGTGAGTCTAACCATAGCAATTAGGCATGAAGAGAAATAAAAGTTATCAAAATTTGAGAGGAAGAAGTAAAACTATCACTATTTACAGATAATATATTATATCTAGAAAACACTAAAGATACCACCAAAAATACTTAGAACTAATAAATTAATTCAGTAAAGTCACATATACAAAATTAATATTCAGAAATCAGTTGCTTTTCTATACATTTAATAATAAACTATCAGAAAGAGAAATTTAAAAAATCCTATTTACAGTTGCATCAAGAGGAATAAAAACACCTAGGAATAAATTTAACCAAGGAGATAAAAGAACTGTATTAGTATTCTGAAAACTATAGGACAGTGATTGAAGAAACTAAAGAGACAAATAAATGGAAGGGGATTTTGTGCTCATAAATTACAACAATTAATATTGCTAAAATATCCATATTGCATAAACAAATCTACAGATTCAATGCAATACCTATAAGAATTCTTCCCAGAAGTACAACAAACAATTCTAAAATTTGTATGGAACCACAAAAGATCCCAAATAGTCAAAGCAATATTGAGAAAGAAGAACAAAATTGAGGCATCATGCTCTCTAATTTCAAACTATACAGTAAAGCTGTACTAATCAAAACAGGATGGTACTGGTATAAAAACAGACTCATTGATCAGTGGAACATAATAAAGAGCTGAAAAATAAACCTACTTTTATATGGCTAACTAATTTATGCCAAAGGAGCCAAGACTATACAATGGAGAATGGATAGTCTCAGTAAATGGTGTTGAGAAAACAAACTGGACAGCCACCATCACAAGAATGAAACTGGATAACTATCTTACACCATGACAAAAATTAACTCAAAATTAACTGAATTGAAGACTTAACTGTAATCCCAATGCATTAAGCCTCTTGAAGAAAATATTGGTGATAGGGTCCTTGACATTGAAGTAGGCAATGACTTTTTGAATTTGAAACCAAAAGCAAAAATAAGAAAGTGGAACTACATCAAATTAAAAATTTTCTGCATAGCAAAAGAAATCAACAAAATTAAAGGCCCTAAGCAGGAGGAAATATTTGCAAATCATATATCTGATGAGTTAATATCCAAAATCCATAAAGGACTCACACAACTTAAAAGCAAAAATAAAAAATCCAATGGCAAAGAACCTGAACAGACATTTTTCCAAAGACCCAGATAGCCAAATATGGTCACAAAAAGATGCTCAACATCTCTAATCATCAAGGAAATGCAAAGCCAAACCATAATGAGATATCATTTCACACCTGTTGGAATGGCTATTCTCAAACAAATAAGCAATAAGTTTTGTCATAGATGTTGAGAAAAGGGAACCCTGTATGCAGTTGGAGGGAGTGTAAGTTGGTGCAGCTACTGTGAAAACACATGGTGTTTTCTCAAAAACTTAAAAATAGAACTACCATAGGGTCCAGCAATCCCACTTCTTGGTATTTCTCCAAAGGAAATAACATCGCTGTGTCGAAGGCATAGCTCCCATGTTCATTGCAGCATAATTTGCAATAGCTAAGGCATGGTAACAAGCTAAGCATCCATCAATGGATGAATAAAGAAAATGTGGTATATATTCCATTAATGGAATGTTATTCAGCCAAAATAAAAAGAATAAATCTTGCCATTTGCAACAACATGGATGGATCTAGAGGGCATTGTGCTAAGTGAAATAAGTCAGACAAAGACCAATATTGTATGATCTCACTTAACATGTGGAATCAAAACAAAATCGCCAAACTCATATACTAATAGATACGGAGAACAGATTGGTGCTGCCAAGGTGGGGTGAGGATTGGGGAGTGTTGAGGGATTAAAACAGGTAAAAGGGTCAAAAAGGTGTAATCCTCCAGCTATAAAATATGTCATCATAGCATGGTGACTATAATGAACTATTTGCAGATCTGAAAGTTGCTAAGAGAGTAAATCTTAAAAGTTCTCATCAAAAGCAAAAGTAAATATCCTTTCATTGTGAATGGTGATAGATGTTAACTAGGCTTATTGTAATGATCAAATTACAATATATATAAATATCAAATCAGTATGTTGTATACCTAAAACTAATATAATATTGTATGTTAATTATAGCTCAATTTTTTAAGTAGAAACGAGTAGTCTAAAGAGACTCACTCCAATACCTTTTCAACTTTACCTTGAAAAATTGTAGAGCATAATGTTGTAAACATTAATTTGAACTCAGAGAATTACTTAGAAGATGACATCTAAGTGTATTATGAGTATAATTTATTAATTACACGTAAAACACTTAATTAGCAAAGACCTTTTGTGATGCTTTTATAAAATAAATAAAATTCTGACTTAATGGCCAAATATTAATTGATGTTTCCAAATAACAAGCCACTAACTATAACTGCAGAAATGTTTGGCTGGTTCAAGCAGCTTTGTTTGAAAAAGAGAATGGTAATATCTTCTTTGCCCCACCCGTCCACCCCTCCAAAAGGAGGCAGTAAGCCAGCGACTAAGACATGTAACTGAAAGATAGATAGAGAAAGAAAGAGAGAGAGAGAGAGAGAGAGAGAGAGAGAGAGAGAGAGAGAGAGAGAGATTATGGCAGTTTAAGCAGTGAGCTCCCCTAGAGAGAGACCCAAGTTTTCCAGTAGCGAAGGATCTCAGTAAGCCAAGGCTCCTTCCTCTGAGCACAAGCATTCATCAAAAAGGAGAAAACAGCACATGCTTCAGAGGCCTGAAACCTGAGATGAGAAGGAAGGAGGGTCTAGGCCTGAACAGCAAACGGTCCTTGAGGAGTGATGCACACAGGACAGTCCACAAGGGTGGCATGTGCAGGAAAGAGCAGCTGTCACAGCACTGGTACATGCACACTTATCATAAGACTTGTAAGCACTGCCACGTGGAGGCCACGCCTTCTCCAGGCTCAGGGGAGGCTTGGGGAGACCCGTGGGCGCCTTTCCCTCCAACCTGACTACAGAGGCAGGAATGTGGCACCAGCAGGTCCCCAGTGCAGGGAGAACTCAATTTAGGGCATCGACTTCTGGTGCCATTTTCAGAGCATGCAACAATGAAATGCAATCTTCTCTTACCCATTACCGCTCCACTGCAGTAAGAATCGAGTTAGCATTTTTATCAGCCACGCTTCAGAATTTTAATGATTGTGCATTTTCCTCAGGTCGAGCATTCCCCTCCCCGAACTCAGTTGCTATTTCTGGAAGAGGGGTGTCATTCCCA
Organism: Lasiurus borealis; assembly: GCA_004026805.1. NCBI lineage: Eukaryota > Metazoa > Chordata > Mammalia > Chiroptera > Vespertilionidae > Lasiurus > Lasiurus borealis. Next base: position 5,320 of record PVJN01039885.1, read on the forward strand.
ACCCTCCTCACAAGCCATGTGCCCTGCTGCCATCAGCTGTGATGACTTAAGAACTCAAGTTTTTGAATACAAAATTAGCAGAGATTTTTTAAATTACTGTACACGTTTGTTGGCAAAGATTTCATCCAACTCTGCTATTCTAATCCAAATGTGCCAGCACCTCGTTATAGTCCGTAAGTGTCTGTGATGGACTCCCTTCTGACACTTTCATATACGACACAAAGGAGGTAGCTTTTATTCATAATTACGGCCTAATGACCGTGCTGTAAAGTCAATGCTGATTCACCACAGATTAAGACACACTTTAGTATTAACTGTATTTCATCGTAATTGTCTTTTGACAACTGTTTGTGTGTTGGAAAGCAATATTAAGGAATGGTTTGGCTGTGACCGTCCACCAATCCCTACCCACTCTAACCTCAGTTTTTTTCATCCACAGTTTCTTTAATAACAAGCCTCCCTCACCAGGCTGCGTGAGAATTAAATAAGCTGGCATGAAAATTACCCAGCACAATGCCGGCCCCAGGAACTACTAGACAAATGCTCATTTCAGTTTACTCTTTCCTTCCCAGTTTAGCAAAACTAAATACTTACATTGAGACTAAATAATAACAACCAGTTTAGAATGTCACACATAGAGACTGACCGCCACATTCCATTTAAGATATTTAATTCACTAACTGGGGTATACATATATTTTCATTTATTATAATCTTTGTGTTTCTGACATCGCTCAAAATGTTTAAAATTGGCCCTGGCCATTTCGATCGGTTGGTTGGAGCATCGTCCCGTACACCAAAAGATTTCGGGTTCAATTCTGGTCAGGGCACATACCTAGGTTGTGGGTTCAATCTCTGATCAGGGCCCATATAGGAGGCAACTGATTGATGTTTCTTTCTTTCTCCTCTCTCCCTCTCTCTCTCTCTCTCTCTCTCTCTCTCTCTCTCTCTCTCTCTCTCTCTCTCCCCCTCTCTCCCCCTCTCTCTCCCCCTCTCTCTCCCTCTCCCCTTCTCTTTCTCCCTCTCCTTCTCCCTCTTCCTCTCCCTGTCTCTCTCCCTCTCCCTCTCCCTCTCCCTCTCCCTCTCTCTCTCTAAAAAAAAAAAATCAGAGAAACATATCCTCGGTGAGGATTAAAAAAGAAAAAAAGGTTTAAATTTGAACTAATCACACCTGCACCTTGAGTGTGCCTAACAGCAGGAGATAAAAAGCTTACATTTCATGAATGAGCAAAATCCAGTACAGATGCACCCTGTGGTGTTTATTAATCCTTTGACACAGTAAAACTGACCCATCTTTTGACATATTGCTGGCACTTAACAAGGAAATGGCCTCCAGCTGAATGAAGAAATGATTTAAAAGACATAAATAGAGTTTATCACCAATTCACCAGTGATTAGCAATGACTTTTTTTTAAGAAAAAAAAAGCATCAGGATTTTAAGTAGGAATTAATAAAGGCAAAAGTAAATTTCAAATCAATTCCATTTTCTATGTCCCCATAACAGTCTATACACATTTTTTATACACTGGCACATTAACTCGTCAATACGCTCACTCCCCGATTGTGGCAAGAGCTTCCCAAATTAACTGTGGATTCATCTTTGTCCCTAAGCAGCTAGCACCATTCCTGGCACATGGGAAGGACTCAATGATGTCTTCCCAAGGCATATGTAAATGGCCAAATGAAGGTTGGCAGCCCCATCACTAGGCCAGGAGTTTGTGAAAAATATAAAATAACTTTCAGCCTTCAAGGAACTTAACTCTAACTAGTACAAGATTTCCTTATGTGAAAATTAAATAACCATGAATGATAAAAGTCTAAAAACATGATGAACTCGTGGTAAAATAACACGGTGAACTTGGATGAAACTAAACTAAGATTTTTTTTAATTGTTGAAGAGGGAAGAACTGAAAAAAGTATCTTTTAAACAAGCAACTTGTTTCTCCAAAAGTAGAACCTGAAATTTACCTTTGAGACAGCCTGCCCTTCTGTGCTAAAAAACAAAAACAACAAAACAGACTATTCCAGCAGCAGTCCATCAAAAGGGAAATTCCCAAATAAATGGCAAACTCAAAGCACTTATTTGAAAATCCAAAACTACAGACAAATAAGCTCAGGTTTGAGTCATCCTACCCTCAATTCCCAAATTGGGAGAAGAACACAAACTCCTTATTTTTCCGGTTTATGTAAACATTCTCTATTCTCCTTTCATCCTAGTTGTCTTTCTTATCTTTCCATAATAGAACTTACGTATCATTTTCAATTTTGACATAAAGGATGTTGTGTTTATTTTGAACTGTTTGTACTGGCAACGTTAGAAGGATTCTGCTACAGCGTGACGAAGAACACACTGTAGTCAGCACTCTGAGTAAAGTTAAATAGTAGGAAGATGGATATTTCCTGATTGGTGGCAACTTCCCATTTATTTAGTGAAGTGGTAATAAACAACGGTTGTGATAAGTAAAAGAAAACAAAATAATTGATACGATGCTAATACACTGTAAAGCAATGATTCTCAACCTGTGGGTCGCGACCCCTTTGGGGGGTCAAACAACACTTTCACAGGGATCACCTAAGACCATTGGAAAACACAGATACGATTCATAACAGTTGCAAAATTACAGGTATGAAGTAGCAACAAAAATAATTTTATGGTTGGGGGTCACCACAACATGAGGAACTGTATTAAAGGGTCGCGGCATTTAGAAAGGTTGAGAACCACTGCTGTAAAGTTTCTTTTGCTTATACAAGTCACCCAGACACTTTTAAATTTCAGTGTTCTCCTCTAGAGAAAAACAGACTTCATAGACCGATTGTGATGATTAAATGAATGCACACAATGCCAGTGAAATGACTGGTTCCTTCACTGTCGGAAAGGTCTAACAACTTGCCAAATTTCATGTACTACACAGCAAAGAACAACCGTTTTCACCCTGTTCTCTGTTCATGCAAGACAGACGGTATTGCACTAGAGACTGCTAGAGCCCTATTCCTGGTACCACATGATATACACACATATGTTTATGTGTGTTTATGTCTAGTATGCATACATACATAGTGTATAAACAGTGCCCACACATATATGCATCCATAGTGCATGCACATAGTGTCCACGCACATACACATGCATATGGCTCATATATACATATAGTATACATACATATATCCATGTAGTGCATATGCATATCATATACACTGGTACCTCGAGATACGAGTTTAATTCGTTCTGTAACCTTGAGGCGTGGGAAACTATGAGACGCTCGAGTCGAGGTAAACTGGTGGGTCGTGTGCAGCCAGCCGATCCGTGCGATTACTTGTATCTCAACTGTTGCTCATATTTCAAAGCAAAGATTGCTCGTATCTCAAAAATCTCGTATGTTAGGGCACTCGTATCTCGAGGTACCACTGTATTACATATATACCTATACTGTAGATAAGTATCATCTCTATCTATAATAATAAAAGGGTAATATGCTAATTAGACCGGATGAAGCCAGTGCTGCGAGGGAAGCCTGGGTCCTGGGTGCCAGAGGGAAGCTGGTGCCGGCAGCCAGGGGAAGGAAGGAAGGCCTACACTTGCATGAATTTCACGCATCGGGCCTCTAGTCCATATAATAAAAGCCTAAGCGACCATTACAGCGGAACAACCAAAATGAACAGTCGCTATGATGCACACTGATCACCAGGGAGCAGACGCTCAGCATAGGAGCTGCCCCCTGGTGGTCCGTGCACTCCCACAGGGAGAGCGCCGCTCAGCCAGAAGACAGACCCACAACTGGTGAGTGCAACAACAGTGGCGGGAGCCTCTCCCACCTCTGCAGCAGCGCTAAGGAGCAGTGAGCTCAGTGGTAAGGAACGGCAAGCAGGCGGGAGGTAAGGAGCAGGGGATCCTGAATTGCGAGAGGGATGTCTGACTGCAAGAAAACTCAGGCAGGCTGAGGAACACCCCACCCCCCAGGGCAGGAATTTCATGCACCGGGTCTCTAGTCCTATATAATAAAGAACTAATATGCAAATTGTCCCCACAGGCAGGAGTTTGACTGCCCGGGAGTTAGATGTACACTGACCACCAGGGGACGGTACAGAACGTGGCGGGAAAAGGGAGGCCCCAGCTGACAGTGGCAGCAGGCAGCTGCTAGGGACCCTATCCGTGCACGAATTTCATGCACTAGACCTCTAGCACATATGTAATAGATATGCACATATACAGTGTAAATACATATAAGAACAATTACACACATATAATGTATATATAGTGTATATATAAACAATGTACACATAAGGTATAAATACAAACATGTACAATGTACAAACAATAGTGTGCATACAATATTGCACATATAATAGTGTATATACATTGAGATCCTAAAAGGGCCCTGAACATTATCAACCTTTACCACACCTTAGAACTGCTGCTAGTTCTCTATAAAATCTTTTTTTTCAAACTAGAACTCAGGCAGGATATTTAAAAACAAATTGCGACGAATACGGCTAGTGACACAAACACAATGAGAGCCGCAACCCATTCCCTGGAGGCCTGGCTTGACAGAAGTGCAGCTCTTTCCTCCTCTAGAATGTGCATGCAGGTGGATCAGCGCTGAAGTCAGTGTTTTTTGGGGAAATCAGAAAAGAAACTTGTCCTCATGTTTCAGCCTTTGAGACAAAGCCTCTTATTTAACAAAGTAACTAATGAACTTCTTGAGTGGGATGGTTCTTAACTTCCTGGAGAAGCAGACAAACATCCCAGGAAGAGACACAGTGTAGCCCTTCCATCAGCCTCCCCAGCAGCCCTGTCAGTGGGCACAACCCAGTGCTGCTGGAATGTACCTGCCACCCAGCCACTCACTAAAGCCCCTCTCTTTGCTTCTAGTTGTAGAACTTCCACTCAGCCAGCTTTCCTGTGGTTCTGGATGATGTCCGTTCTGTCTTTTAGTTGTAGTTTTGAAATTGTTGTGCGAGGCAGCAGTGTAGGTGTTTACCTATGCCGCCATCTTGGCTGTCCTCCTCAAAGCTGACCTTTCTGATACAACATTGGCGCCTCTCTACTTACGTTTTTTCTTTTATTTAAATAAGCTAATAAAGAGATAAATAGCCGAAACCGGTTTGGCTCAGTGGATAGAGCATCGGCCTGCAGACTGAAAGGTCCCAGGTTCGATTCCGGTCAAGGGCATGTATACTGGTTGCGGGCACATCCCCAGTGGGGGCGTGCAGGAGGCGGCTGATTGATGTCTCTCTCATCAATGTTTCTATCTCTCTCCCTTCCTCTCTGTAAAAAATCAATAAAATATATTTTTAAAAAAGATAAATAGCCCACGTATTTATATATTTTTTTTAATTAGAGCACAACTCTCTAAATGAGAGACTGCTATATGTCAACAGTATGTATAAATACAATAGTCACTAAAACAGCAGCCATTGTAGAAAAAAATAAAGGCAATAACTCTTCTCCAAATAAATAAAAACAAACTTCTAGAAATAAAAATTTAAAAAAACAAGGAAACTTACCTAATGAAAACTGACAATGAACTGTTAATCAAAGCTGTATTTCCAAAATGTACTTTCAGATTTTTTAAAAAGATTTCTTAATTGCAATACTTAAGATACCCATGTATCTAACCCTCCCCCACTGCCCACCTCCCCACTGCAAGAGAGATAGAACCTGTCTTCAGAAGCCCTCAACCTCCCACCTGCCCTATTCAATCCTCTCCAATTCAGCTGCTCCAAGTGCAGCTTAGGTCCAAAATCTCATGACATCTTGGGTATTCACTGTATATAACAGGCACTGTATAGAACAAGCCAACAAATCCCAGCCCAGCGCCCATGAGGCTGCATCCCAGGAGGAAATCCCAGAAGAGCTCCCTGTCCTGGTAATTCTCTTTGGAACTGCTCTTATGCAAACAAATATAGAAAATTCTCCTCGTAAAAACCCAGTTCATTCGCTACAAACACAGAAGGAAACCTAGTGACCTGGGATGGGAGGCAAACCAACAGTTATATAATTTATATTAAGAACACATGTTTCCAAACTGAGTCTTCACGTCCACCTGGCCATGAACATGTCTGTCCTTAGACTCATTGACTAAGATACATGCTCACCTGTTCTTGTGTTTAATAAAATGGAGCCAAATACTCTAATGACACAAAAGAGCTATGAGGAAAGTCTTTTTAGGCCCTAGCTGTTTTGGCTCAGTGGATAGAGCATCTGCACAAACTGAAGGGTCCCAGGTTTGATTCCAGTCAAGGGTACATGCCTGGCTTACAGGCTCGATCCCCAGTAGGGGACGTACAGGAGGCAGCCAATCAATGATTCTCTCTCATCATTGATGTTTTCTCTCTCTCTCTCTCTCTCTCTCTCTCTCTCTCTCTCTCTCTCTCCATCTTCATTCCTCTCTGAAAAAAATAAAAATATTTTTAAAAGAAAAAGGCTTTTTTAGGTGCTCAGAAGAAATCATTGCAAGTAGGAATTCCTACAATTTAGTTGCAAAGTAATGAAAGCATGTTGAGAAAACTTCTGATGTACATGACAGAAAAAGTATGGTTTTTCTTTGTAAACAAAACAATATGGATTTAAGATCATTTTGCCACATATTTTAAAAAGGCACTTAACAATGTTTTATCAGTCATCATAATATTCTCACAGACATCACCACAGGCAACTTGTAGATGTATTAGATCTTGTGATTTACAAAACTGTGACCACTTTTACCCCCACAAAACATGACATGCACAGAAATGCATGATACGTCCTCCAAAGGTACATATACTGTCATGTAAATGTTGGAAAAAATGCCATTGTTGCTGGTGCAGTCCCTTCCTGCGCATCTCCGCTGCAGCACAGACGCCGTCTATCTCCGTCCGTCCGCCTTCTCTCTCACCTAAGTGTAAGCTGCCCCTCCCTCCCCCATGGAAGATTCTACGGGCATGGGCATGAGCCCTCTGAGGCCCAGCTCTAGCTTTTCGGTTGTGAACTAAAGGCCGGCAAAGATGATCACTTTAACGTGGATAATGATGAAGATGAGCACCAGTTATCTTTATGAACGATCAGTTTAGGGGCTGGTGCAAAGGATGCACTGCCCATTGTTGAAGCAGAGGCAATGAATTACAAAGGCAGTCCAATTAAAGGAACACTGGCAACTTTGAAAATGCCTGTACAGCAACAGTTTCCCTTGGTGGCTTTGAAATCACACCACCAGTGGTCTTAGGGTTGATGAGTGGTGCAGGGCCTGTGCATAGCAGTGGGCAGCACTGAGTAGCTGTGGGGGAAGAGGCAGAGGCCGAAGATGAGGAGGAGAAGGGTGTGAAATTCCTGAGTATGTCTGGAAAGTGTTCTGGCCCGGCAGGTGGTAGCAAGGCTCTACAGAAAAAAAGGAAACCTTGCTGATGAAGAGAATGAGGGTGACAAGGATGTCGATGACAAAGATGAAGATGATGAGAAAGCTGAAGAAAAAACTCCAGTAAAGAAATCCATAAGAGATACTCCAGCCAAAAATGCACAAAAAAAAATCAAACCAGAATGTTAAAGACTCAAAACCTTCAACACCAAGATCAAAAGGTCAAGAATCCTTAAAAAAAAAAAAAAAGGAAAAAATCTCCTAAGACACCGGAAGGACCTAGTTCTGCAGAAAACATTAAAGCAAAAATCCAAGCAAGTGTAGAAAAAGGTTCGGTGTGGTTTCAGTAGGTTTCCTTTCCTTGTGCAGTAATGAGTCAAGTCCATTGGAAAAATAAAATTTTAGAACCAGAAAGTAAAAAAAGAAAAAATGCCATTGTATAAACAGTATATCCTTTACTCCTGAAAAACCAAGTGTGTGCAGAGCAAACCTTTTATCCACAAATCTTTCATACCCTTGTATAGGCTGTTCACTCACCCAGTGATGACACCAGGGCCATGTGAACCTGTTAGGAACAGGTGGAGCCCAAGGTGTGGAATAAAAATGCATGCATCTCATGCTCGGGGAAAAAATTCAGTGTTAATACCAAAAGACTTGAAAATTGCCCTAACGGGTTTGGCTCAGTGGATAGAGCGTTGGTCTGCAGACTGAAGGGTCTCAGGTTCGATTCTGGTCAAAGACATGTACTTTGGTTGTGGGTACATCACTAGTAGGGGATGTGCAGGAGGCAGCTGATCAATGTTTCTCTCTCATCAATGTTTCTAACTCTCTATATCTGTCCCTTCCTCTCTGTAAAAAATCAATAAAATATATTAAAAACATAAATAAAATACTTTAAAAAAAATGAGAGACTTGAAAACCTGCACACTTTCCTGGCCAGTAATTATTCTCTCATTTTTGTCATAAAGAAATCTTCTGCAATATAGAGGGAACACCTATTTTATTACATGTGGTTGACATAAGCAAAATGTTCGCTGCAGTTTTGGGAAGTGTTGTTATTTATGTGACAGTGGAAGGGTAGGCAAGAAAAAACTCATGTCCTCCCATAAACAATGTGTAAGACTTTAACTTCAGAGAAAGGAGGGAACTTCAGGAAATTATTTAATACTTATATTAAATACAATGAATGCTTTCATGTTTTTATTACAAGTGTTCAAATCACTCCTCTGGCATGTGATCACAAGCATTAGCTTAGATATCAAGTAAGGCAGCTTACTTTCCACAACATCTGCATCGACACGGTCGCTTGCGTGGCATGCCACTAACAGCACACAGGGTATGGCAGCCCTCGCTCTCCACAGTACTTACAGGTTATCTATCTGGGAATAAGATTCAGGAAGAGTTTAGGTGGAATGAATGATTGCTTAGGACCTACATAGACGATAAAAGACCATTATTCTACCCATGGACTCATTACCAAACTTTTATACTAAGATTCTTTTAAATAGCAAACCCCTTAGAGAGTTTTGCTTATTCATATTTCAGTATAAGCACAGTGTTGTCAGAAGTTCTAAAAGGAGCAGCTGGACGGGGAGGCTGTGCGGCAGAGCAGCAAGCAAAGACAGGCTGGAGGGCCCCCTCCCCCTCAGCTGGGCCGCCTGGTCCAGGACACACTTGTTCATCTCTCGCTAAGCCCCACCTTCCACAAGAGTAACATGGGGACAGCACCTCCTACTTCATTGCTTTCTCTTCGGATTAACAGTACGCAAATGATTATTAGCTCCCACTGAGCTCTCAATTAATGGAAGGAATCTCTATGACTATTATCATCATGATTGTAATTAATAGAGAAGCATCTAGTGCAGAAACATACTAAATACACAACAGGAAGGTTGAAAAAGCCAAATCCCATCCTATTTATCACCCAAATTAAAAAAAAAAAATCACTGACAATTTTGTCAGGGACCAAAAAACTGAAATCTCGAGGGCCCACACTGATGGCCGCAGCCGGATGCCCCTTCCAGAGAACACGTGTAACATTCCCACATGACCCATGAAGTTAGCCACGGATGCCAGGGCGCTGGGCTGGTTGCTGTCTTCATTGGTGACCTTGTGAAACCGCCAGCCTCGGCCTGGGTGACGCTGGAGCCCAGGAGCGGAGCAGCGGGGCCCGCTCCACACACGAGCTTCCACTGGAAAGTGCTTTCAACTCCTTTTAACTCCACCCCCATGTAACCATCAGCAGCAACAACAAATCTAATATTCAGACAGGAAAAGGGAAAAGTGCGTGAACCTCGCCCTCCTCCCCAGGCAATTTATCATAAAGCAACAGGAAACTTGCCATAACCTTTAAAACAACAGCAACCACCATTTAACATGTCCTTTTGAAATGCTTTTGCTCATCAGGAAAGTCTCCACTGGGCATGTTTTTTAGGACATCGGTGGACGGATTCCCCATCATTTCCTGCACCCTGACCCTGGCTCAGTCACCCCGTTTCTAGGGAAATTAGTCTGGAACTCTATTCAGGGGCTGGTTCTCTCTTGACAATACAAAACAGGTGCTCCTCCTAAATCCAAAACACAGGTTTGTGGTTTACGTTTCCCACTGATTTTGTGAAAATAAACACACATACTGTTCTGTGCTACTGTGCACTTCACCGTCCTCTTGCCACAGTAGTCAGCTCCCCAAAAACTGTGGGCTCAGAGTGGACGCAAAGCCCACACATTGCCCCTTAACTGTCCACCAAATCCGTCCCAGAGGAGCCAGCTGTGTGCCGAATGAGGGCTTGCAGAACCCTCGGATGGCAAACAGACAAGTGTAAAAGGACATGTGTCCTTAAAGAGAAACTCAATTCCTGATTTCCCTTATTAAAAAAAGTGTCAGGACTAGAATATAAAAGAATGTTCAGTAAAAAAACAAACAAACAAACAAACAAACACAGCAGTCGGGGAAGAAACCATTCTGCCCTGGGTTCAGACCCCAGCACTTCTCAAACCTGCTTCCTCCCTAGGCTCCAGGGAGGAAAGTGCCCTGGGCCACCGATGTGGCTGCCCTTGTGCGTGGGGACAAGAGTGTGTGCACCAACAGGAAGCTGGGATGGAGGCCCTATCCTGGGGCCTGTGTCTCGGAGCCTTCCCAGGGAAGGAAAGAGGGGATAGGAGATAACCCGCCTGGATCTCAGCATCCACTGACCAGCCCACTAGACATGCACCACTGCTGGCCAGAGAGGAGCCACGTGGGAGCAGCCCTCCAGTGGCCATCCTGCGAGACAGCCAGGCACCACCCGCTGCTGCCTCCACCGGCCTGGCTCTTTGCGAGGCTCTCAGTAGACACAGGTCTCAGTCCAGGCCTGCAGGTCTGCAGTGACTGCTGTGGAGCTCTGATTCTAGTTTTTCAAAATCCAAAATACCCAACCACTCAGAAGCCAGGATGGCAGGGGCAGGGTGAGTGCAAGAGACAGGCTGAGTGAGGGAAGAAAGCTGTCACCCAGCCCTGCAGACAACAAGGTGCCAAGGTGCCTGGTTAGAGCCACCATGGGCAGTCACATATGTGTTTCAAAAAGATATCTGTGGGTCTCCTGCATATACATGCATGCATGCACACCTCACATATGCACATGCCCTCATATGTTCTCATCCCAGACTACACACCACATGTGCATACCCTCTTATGTACATATCCCAGACCACACACCGCAACACACAAAAACCACTCCCCTTGCCCAACTGGTATGGCTCAGTGGTTGAATATCAACCTATGAATCAGGAGGTCATGGTTCAATTTCCAGTCAGGGCACATGCCCAGGATGCGAGCTCCATCCCCAGTGAGGGGCGTGCAAGAGGCAGCCAATCAATGATTCTCTCTCATCATTGATGTTTCTACATCTCTCTGCCTCTCCCTTCCTCTCTGAAATCAATAAAAAATAAAAATAAATTTTAAAAAACAGCACTCCCCTAGTATCTATTTCCACCTGAATCAGCTCATGACTGACCTCCAGCTGGATGGCCCTTCAGGACACTTCCTGTCCCCAACACACCTGGGTCTGGGAACACAAGGTCAGTGATGACATTCCTGGCCACCCTGACACCAGAAAGACATGCCACTGGGCACTGAACTCAGGGGAAGAGGCAGCAGGGGCTGGGGGCGTGGAGGGGGCTGAGTCATCCCTCACATTCAGCTCCCTGGGGGACCAGAGGGAGAGACAGCATGAGGGCCCCAGGGCAGGGTTTTCCAGTTAGTCACACACACCCCAGGCTCACGGGCCCAACACAGCTCCCTGGTGGTCTCCCTGCCTGTGTGAAAGGCTCTCAAGTTCACCGCAGACCCTCAGAATGGGCCTGCATCGCGCTCTCTCCCTTAAAATGCTGCCTCTTGAATGGGAAAAAGAAAAATCAATCGGGAAGGAAATCAAATAAAGGTCATAAAACACAGCCATCAATTTAAACATTAAAATTTAATAACGCACTTTAAATTGAAATGAGTTAAGTGACATTTCCAAACCTTTAAAAGCAGGCAGCCTCTGGTGGGAGAGGGTGTCCCACATGAAGGCTGTTTCCGTAACTGCCCAGGTCGGCCAACGGCCAAACTCTCCACGTGGCCGGAGGAGGTCTGGACCGAGCGCTTCCCTGGCCGCCGTCCCTGTCCCGAGGCGGCTGGTTAACCTGTGAGGAGGTGGGAGGACAGATGCCGCCCAGCCTCTAGCCTGGGCACAGGAGAAATAAGGCCCCGGGCTGTCCTTACCCACACCCAGCGCCACAGCCCAGCCAATGGCAGCCGGACCTCGGTGGTGCTTCCCCAAGGAGGAAGGGTGGTGAGCTGGCCAGCCTCACCTTTGGTGACACCCGCTGCCCCCAAGAAAGGGAAAGAAATGTCTACTCTTGCTCACGGGCTCGCCTCTCCATGCACTCTGATTTTTCTCTCTCACTAAACAGCAGGAATCAGAAACTACAGCTGCTGAAACAGGACCCCGGCACAATTTATCTGTGTGGGGGGAGTGTGTCTCCTTAAAAAGGAGGTGCAGATTCAGAGGGCCAGATCCGACTCCTCAGTCTATTATCCCCTACCTCAACGCCGCCCTCCTCCCACCAAACACACACACACACACACACACACACACACACACACACACACAAATATTATTCAGCCACGAAAAAGAAAGAAACCCTGTCACTTGTGACAGCAAGGGTAAAACAACCTTGAGGGTATTACACTAAGTGAAATAAGTCCGACAGAGAAAGGCAAAAATTTTATGTTCTCACTGAATATGTAGAATCTAAAAAAAGCTAAGCTCACAGAAACAGAGAGTAGAGGTGCCTCCTGCGACCACTGATCGGTCCTCCATTCTTATGGTTTTCTTTTCCAGAATGTCCCAGAAGTGGAATTTTATGGAATGCAATGTTTGAGTCTGGCTTCTTTTACTCAGCATAATGCCTGAGGGGCATCTAAGCTGCTGTGGGTAGCTCACAGAAATTTGTTTGTTTTCGATGCTGAGCAATATTCCCTGGTATGGATGTGCCACCATTTGCTCTTTTATTCACCGGTTTGGGGCAACTTTGAATAGAGCTGCTGTAAACATTGGGAACAGATTTCTGCTGCACATCAGCAGCTCTCACTTCTCTAGAACTAATACCCAGAGCCCAACTGCTGAGTCAAATGCTAAGTGTGTGTGGACTTTAAGAAACTGCCGAGCTGATTCCCAGAGTGGCTGCTGGTTTCTGACTTCCCACCAGTGATGTTCCAGTTGCTCCCACCCTTGCCAGCACATGGTATCGTCGGTGTTTTTTCTGTCAGCTATTCCAATCGATGTTAAAAGCATCTCATCATGATTGAAACTTGCATTTCAAGGAGGACTGGTCGAGTTGAATATTTCATGTATTTACTTGCCATCCTTATATCCTTTTCAATAAAGTATATGTTCAAATGTTTTGCCCACTTTTTAAAATTAGGTTGTTTGTTTCCTTAGTATTGGATTTTGAGGATGGATGGATAGATAGATAGATAAGATATTCCAGATAGATAGGTAGGTAGATAGATAGATAAGATATTCCAGAATTGATAGGTATTCCAGAATCGATGGATCAATCAATCGATCACTTGATACATTAATAGATTCCAGATACAACTCCTTCTAGGAGATGTGGTTTATAACTTTTTTTCCCCAGAGTGTAACTGTTCTCTGCAGACGTTTTTAATTTAGATGAACTCCACTTATTTTTTTCTCTAATGAATTGAGGTATCATATCTAAGAACAGCTTGCCTAACTTCATGTCCACAAGAGTTTCTCCTAGGCTTTCTTCTAGAAGTTTAATGGTTTTACATTTTACACTTAATATATGATCCAGTTAGAGTTAACTTTTGTATAAGGCACTTTTTCTTTTTTGCATATGGATGCACAATCCTTCCAGCACCATTTGTTGAAAAGACTATCCATTTTCTACTGAATTGCTTTTCACCTCGTCAAAAATCAATGGCCATATTTGTGTGGACCTATTTCTGGACTCTCTATTCTGTCTATTGATCCATGTTCTACCCTGAGCAGAGTATAATTTACTACTTACTTTAGTAAATGACTCTTCGTGGGAAAAAGAAATAATTCCGTCTGGAAGCAAAAGCAAACTAGTAATGCTCTCTATGACACTACGCTTCTTGAGAGGAGGTGCAAGCAGCACAGTCCTAAAGCAGGGAAATGCTGTCATAGCTCCCGGGCAAATGCACTCGTGACACCTGAACTCGTTTAGGGGAAAGCAGCACATCTCGAAAGAGTTTCCAAAGCAAACTCCAACGAATTGACAACAGAGTCAAATTCCTTAAGAACTCCTGAAAACTTTGAATTAAAATTATAACATAAACTATCCTCAGATTAAGAGAGTTGGACTAACACTAACTAAACGATAAATACTTTGAAGGTGCAATTCAACCAAAGGATTTATATGCATGCATCTAAGCATAACTAATGGACACAGTCACTAAGAGGG
>PVJN01039886.1:0-19571 GCA_004026805.1 Lasiurus borealis
GCGGCCACGGCTTCCCGGCCCCACCACGTGGCTCCGCCGCTGCCGCCGCCGCCGCCACCGGGAGGGAGGGGAGGGGAGGGGAGGGGAGGGGAGGGGAGAGGTGGGGCGGGGCGGCCGCGGGAGGCGAGAGGAGGTGGGAAGGGGTAGGGAAGTGGAGAGTTGGGGGAGAGAGGCGGGGAGTGCAGCGGGGGAAAAAGCGCAGGCTTGGGGGCTGACAGCCCCGGGTCAAACCCGGACTTGGCGGCTCGCTCACTCTCTGTGTGACCTTGGGCAAACCTCGTCACCTCTCTGGGTCTCTCCGTTTTCTTAAAAAAAAAAAAAGTAGGAATATTAATGTCGCTTCCGTGTTGCCATGAAGATGAAATGTATTTATGTGAACAAAGCACTTAGCCCTGTGCCTGGCCTCCGGAGGGCGCTGGACACCCCTCTGTCCGGCCTGTTTTTGGGGTTTCAAACTCTGTCCAGCCTGTTTTTGGGGTTCAAACTCTGTCCAGCCTGTTTTTGGGGTTCAAACTCTGTCCAGCCTGTTTTGGGGGTCTTGGGGTTCAAACTTTGGCCCTCCAGTTCCCCTCCAGTTCCCAGATCTGCTCCTCATCCCATCTTTCCTCCTGAATGCCTGGTCACATTTTCTTCCTTCCCTCTTTTCTTCCACTGGCATTTATGGAATGAGCCCTGACTGCATACATGTCCCCGGGAGCCCTGGGACCAGAAATGAGCCCTCTGTTCTAGAACCCACTGATAGAGCAATCCAGTCAGGCTCCCAGGGGCAGGGCTGCCTAGGGGGCTGTGGTCAGCCCTTGACCCAGGCTGCGGGGGGGAAGGGAGTGGGGAAGGGCTTGCCCTGGAAGACTGCCTTCTCCAAGGCACCCCCCCAAAAAAAAAAAAAAAACTCTCAATTCTTAAACACATTCTAAATCCATGGTTATGCCTGCCCCACGGCTAAATTATAAAAAAGAAAAAAAAAAAAGAAAATCCTCGAGAGGCATCAATCAGATGCTCAAACCTCAGAGGAAAGGTAGGGGTGAGTGGGGGTAAGGGGGAAGATCAACCAAAGGACTTGTATGCATGCATTTAAGCATAACCAATAGACGCAGACAACAGGAGATGAGGGTGAGGGCATGATTGGGCAGGGGGTGGGTGGAACAAATGCGAAATAACACATATGTAGTACCTTAATCAATAAAGAAAAATAAATTTTAAATCCTCACCTGAGGATATATATATATATATATATATATATGCACAATTTTAGAGATAGAGGGAGAGAGAGACATTGATCAGTTGCCTATTTATGCACCCCAATTCACCTGCAACCTAGGTATGTCCCCTGAATCAGGAATTGAACCCACAACCTTTTGGAGTATGGAAGGGCATTCCTACTGACCGACAGTCCACGTGGCCAGGGCCACACCTAACTTCTCACAGTCATCTTGATGATTAGCATCACTCAGATGGGAATCCCTCATCCTCCCTCCAGACTTCTCTATCCCATCTGGCCTGGGAACTGTACCTTCCAGCTAGAATCTGTGAAATACCTACTCTGTGCCAGGCTCTCCGCTGGGGAGAAGGGGATGCACCGGCCTCTGCATTCACAGAGAGAGAAGAGTCTAGTGAGGAAATGTCATGAAAACAAGCCCTGGCAGAACGTTTCTTATTCTTGCCCTTCCTCTCCACTCTCACCCGCCCTCTTGACGCAGAAGGCAGTGGGATATAGATTAAGACCATGGTTTGGACCCGCACAGCCTGGCTCCAGGCCCAGCACTGCCACTTGTAAGCGGCTTACCTAGTGAGCCCTCAAATGCATGCTTATCTACTCCTCGGACTGGCTACATGATTTGTGGGGTCCAGCACAAAATGCAAAAGCAAGGCTCCTTGTTAAAGAATTAAGAATGATGACACAGCAGAGCCTGGAACCAAGCGCAGGGAGGGTCTTGCATGACTAACGCCAGCCCTCTTCCCGCCGGACTATTGAGATGGTCTCTTCACTCGTCTCCCTCCTCCACGCATTCCTGGCGTGCCACCTGGCATTTTAAAGTACACGGGATCCTCATAGAATTACAACACGCGCTGAGGTGTTCACTTGGTATAACAAGCCGAGATAATAGTGGGAACTTTTCTCAGCCGTGCTCGGGGGAGTAACAGCTGGGTCCAGCCAGGCTCCATGACTAGACAGCCTTCCAGGAGTCTGTGAAGTCCCTGGAATAATATGCAAAGCCTCGCATGAGCAGATGTGCTTTTTTTTTTTTTTTTCCCTGGGAACAGGGTCCACAGCTTTCATCAGATTCTCCAGAGAGTTCATTTCCCACAAAAGAAAAACAAATCGGCCCACAAAGGATCAGCCGAGGTGTAACAGTTCTCTACCAGGTCCTCTTTGGGGTCTCTTCCAGAGAGAGCCTCTGCCAGTTGCTTCTGTGCTATCAATGCAGTTCAGTAATAATAACAACAATAATAGCTACCATTTATCGGGTGGTCTCTCTAAGCCAGGCACTTGACGTAGATTATCTCGTTGAACCCTTATAGACTCCACCTGGGCTATGACCAGCCCTGGCAAAGTTTTTGGCTCTGTCCTGCCTGTGACATCAGTCCCAAGGCCTAGCTAACTCAATCTTTTTTTTCCTTTTAATTTTTATTGATTTCAGAGAGGAAGAGAGAGAGGTACACACATCAATGATGACAGAGAATCATTGATCTGCTGCCTCCTGCACAGCCCCTCCTAGGGACAGAGCCCACAATCTGGGCATGTGCCCTAACCGGGAATTGAACTGTGACCTCATGGTTCATAGGTCAACACTCAACTACGGAGCCACATCAGCCAGGCTTGCTGACTCATTCATAAGCCTGTCCAGTGGGACCAGGGATGGCCCGAGTGATTCAGCAGAACTAGCCTCTGCCTCTGGGTCATTCCCACCTGTTGTCACAAATCTTACCCTGATGAGCCACGCACACACTACACACACCAGGCTCTCTCTCACTTCCTGGCTTTGCATTATGTTCTTTCTGTCTAGACTGCATCTCCCATCCACATTCTTGCCTGAAGAATTTCTATTTAAATTTCAAATCTCAACTTCCTCCTGGAGACCTCCCTTAACACTGCGATCTGGGGGAAGGGCCCTTCCTTTGGGCTCATGGGGAATCTGTGATACCTTTCTTCCAGCTTTTACTGAGATTTCCTGTACGTACTTGCCTGCCTTTCTTTCTTTCCCCCAGTAGACTGAGCTGTAGAGGACAGTGACTGTGATAAATTATCTCCATGTCCCATAGGGCTCTGATGATATCAGCAGTCAGCAGATATGTGGAGAATGGATGGTCTTCCAGCCTCAGGCCCTGGTGTAAATTGTGCCCTCTTTACCACCGGAGAGTCCAGGGCTCTGAGGGGGAGGGCGATCGAATTATAGGAACGGATGGAATTGTCTTAGGCAAGAAGTTGGAGGGGGTTCGGAGCTGGGGATGAGTCAAGGGGGGCTTGGAGTAGTCAACACAGAGGATGACTAACCCCTCCACTAGGGGGGTCTGTGGGGAAAGTGAAGAATTCAGTAATACAGGACAGAGATGAGTCGGAACACAAATCAGCCCTGAAGAGGCCCAGGGGGAGCTGCTGAAGGGCTAAGATTCCTGGGGAGGTAGAAGTGCCTTCCTTGGCTTAAAGCAGGGGGAGGCAGCGGTTGAATCTTAGTCCCCCCGGGGGTGAAAACGCTGAAAGCTTCTGAGAAAGTTCACTCACCCGATAGCCAAAATGTCAGACCTATATATCTCCTGCTTCCAAGTGAGAGGACCGAACGTGCTCACTCAGTATAGTTTCTGGGGGTGTTTTCTGATACCAACGACTTCTCCAACACCAACTGGTTGGTTGTCCAACAATTGAATTCAGTTCTGGCACTAACTGCCTGGAGTTAGCGGAGGGGCGCGGCGTCAAGGGTCAGTGCCCCACGCAGACTGCCTCTGCTTCACACACTGGTCTCCGACCACCTCTGCTTCTGATCAGCCAGCCAGAAACCAGGGTTCTCACCACCACCTCCTCAGGTTCCACACTTTGCTTGTAAACAGTTCACAGAACTCAGGAAGTTAATTTACTTACCTTCACTGTTTGTCATAAAAGCTACAGACGGGCCAGCTGGTGTGGCTCACTGGCTGAGCGTTGATCTATGAACTAGGAGGTCACGTTCGTTCAATTCCTGGTCAGGCCATATGCCCTAGTTGCTGGCTCCATCCCTAGTGTGGGGTGTGCAGGAGACAGCTGATCTCTCTCAGCACTGATGTTTCTCTCTCCCTCTCCCTTCCTCTCTGAAATCAATAAAAAAAAATATGTGTGTATATATATATATATATATACATATATATATATGTGTGTGTGTGTGTGTGTGTGTGTGTGTGTGTATTTTTTATTGATTTATTTTATAGAGAGGAAGGGAGAGGGATAGTTAGAAACATCAATGAGAGAGAAACATCGATCAGCTGCCTCCTATACATACATATACATATACATATACATATATATATATTTAATATATTTTATTGATTTTTTTACAGAGAGGAAGAGAGAGGGATAGAGAGTCAGAAACATCGTTAAAAGAGAGACATTGGTCAGCCGCCTCCTGCATGCCCCACACTGGAGATGTGCCCGCAACCAAGGTACATGCCCTTGACCAGAATCAAACCTGGGACCCCTCAGCCCTCAGGCCGACGCTCTATCCATTGAGCCAAACCGGTTTTGGCTATATATATATTTTTTTTAAAGCTAAAAATGAATGGCCAGATGAAGAGGTACACAGGGAATGTCTGGAAGGGCCTTGGGTGCTTCTGTCCCTGTGGAGCTGCGATGGTTCGCCCTCCTAGCAGGCTCACCAACCCAGAAGCTGCTCTGGCCCTCACTGTTCAGGAGTTTTCAGAGCTCAGTCTGCAGGCTGACAGTCTCCACTCTCTAATCACTTGGTCTTCCCAGTGATCAGCAGCCTCCTGAGTCTACCTTAGGGGTCTCCTCACAGCAACCCTTTGAGGAGGTGTTATCAAAAGGGACCTCGGAGTGACAAGAGACACTCCTATCACTGAGAACACTCCAAGAGTTTTAGGAACCCTGGGCCAGGAATGGAGATAAAGACCAAATATATTTTTGTATTATATCACGCATATTCTGCTTTCTCCCTGGATGGTATAAATCTTTTGACTTTTGTATTATATCACAATCACAAACACCTATTAAGCATTCTGTACCAGGCATTGTTCTGAGCAATTTCAACAAATTCATAAAACCTCCCAGTAATCCTTTGAAGAAGATAGAATCCCCACCCCCATTTTCTAGATGAGGAAACTGAGGCTCGGAGAGGTTAGCTCACCTGTCCACGATAAATCACAAGGAAGTGGCAGGATCAGGATTTGAACCCAGGCAAAACGACATTTCTTTACAACTCCTACTCCATTCTTTACAGATTTCAAACTTTTCTTTCTTAGAATCAGACCCCTTTCTTCAAAAGAAATAATAATCCCTAAAACTGAAACCAGCAGAATGCTCCAGTGTGTGGGCAGGACTGGCACCCTGCTCTCAGTCTGCACTCACCCGTGAGGGCCCGCACGTCAGCACCGCAATCCACGGTCTCTCAGGAACAAAGTGGAAAAGCCACTGGCCTCCGTGATCTTCAAGCCTCTGGGAGGGGAGGCGGAGGGCAGAGAGGCTCGGTGGGTTCGGTAAAGTCACACAGCACGTTGAGGACAGAGCTGGATCTCAAGCTCTCCAGGGCAATTCCAGGACTGTGCCTGGCACTGAGCTAGGAGCTTTGCAAGCAAAGATGAATCGAACAAGCTCCCCTGAGAATCCCTGGATAAAGGCGTGGGTGCTAGCTCATGGCCACCAGTGTGACATCGTCCCCTGCTTATCTTCTTAAACACAGCAGTTTCTCACATTTACCTTTCCTCTCACCCCAGTGGCATCTGAGTTTGTGACTCTTGAGTCTGTGGGAGAGGAAGACTAGAAGAACAGACAGTTACATGCAATACAAGAGGATGGCCGAGACCAGTTTGGCTCAGTGGATAGAGCGTCGGCCTGCGGACTGAAAGGTCCTGGGTTCGATTCCGGTCAGGGGCATGTACCTTGCTTGCGGGCACAACTCCAGTGTGGGGTGTGTAGGAGGCGGCTGATCGATGTCTCTCTCTCATCGATGTTTCTGACTTTCTATCCCTCTTCCTTCCTCTCTGTGAAAAATCAATAAAATATATTAAAAAAAAAGAGAGAGAGAGAGAAAGAATGGCATAGCTCCTATGAGGCGTAGAACCAGAATGGGTAGCTTTGCTTGGGAATAGGTAGTGATGGAAAACTTGGGGGAAAAGATGATGCCTGAAATACAGCTGCCAGACAGAAAAAGAAGTGCAGACACAAAAAACACCTGACCGCAAGGTGCATTTCAGGGACTAGGACTCTTTTAGTGTAACTTTTGTACATCCTTTTCCTTCCTATTGCCTCCTTACCGCCACCGCCCCACTCCAATCAAGTTTTTTAAAAAAAAATCTCAATTCCAGAGTGAATCTTAAAAGGAAAAACAGATCTTAAAAGGAAAAACAAGAACAGATGGTGGAGAAATAAAGGAAGACAGAACAGGGTGCATATGAATGGGCAGAGTCCAGATCCGAACAGCCTTTCTTTTTATTTTATTGTTTGCAGAGAGGAAGGGAGAGGGAGAGAGTGACAGAAACATCAATGATGAGAGGAAATCATTGTTTGGCCACCTTCTGCTCACCCTCTCCTGGGGATCGAGCCCACAACCCAGGCATGTGCCTTGACCAGGAATTGAACTGTGACCTCCTGGTTCAGAGGTCAATGCTCAACCTCTGAGCCACCCCAGCCGGGCAGATAAGAACAGCTTTGGTGGCAGTAAAGCTGGTAGAACGTTGACTCCCTTCTCTGGGCCTGTGGGGTCCAGAATCCCTAGCACAGAACCTTCTGACAGCAAGACAGATCGCCCTTTGCACTCGTTCTTGGAGGCCGCATAGGCTTTCGAATAAAACTGCCCTCAGGCCAGCGGAGCTGGGGACAGTGAGAGATGGCAAGCGGTCCTGTCCAGTTGGCCCCACAGGCTGCTGGGCCTTTATTAGGCAGCACTGGGCTGGG
Organism: Lasiurus borealis; assembly: GCA_004026805.1. Lineage (NCBI taxonomy): Eukaryota > Metazoa > Chordata > Mammalia > Chiroptera > Vespertilionidae > Lasiurus > Lasiurus borealis. Next base: position 7,097 of record PVJN01039886.1, read on the forward strand.
CCAAGGGCCAGCCGGGGCTAGGAAGGCAGCTCAGGCCCTGTCCCTCCAGCAGGTTCCAAATGCCCTCACAGGATTCTCAGCTCCCTGCTGGCTCCTCGCCCCTTATCCTTTTCCGTAAGTCCTCACCCAGACGCCCTCTCACAGCCAGACAATTCATCGAATCCTAAAATTACCACCTGAGCGTCTGGGAAAGGCCCCAGAGGCCCTCTAATTGCGTGGCTCCCAAATGTTAGTGTACAGACCTGCAGCTGCCCAACTCAAACAAAATCTCTAGAGGTGGGACCTGATTATGGGGATTTAAAGCATAGTCTCCTCAGGGATTCCGATGAGCAGCTCCAGCCCTCCTTCAGGACAGCAGAGGCATCCTGTGGGTGGTCACCCAGCTCTGCCTGGCACCGGAGCGGAGGAGTGCGGGGCCGGTCTGCTTGGACGCTCTGACTCTGCGGCTTTTCTGCTGAGTGTAAATCCGCCTTCGTCCACTTTGTCTCGGTTCTGCGTTTTGAGGCCTCCCAGAATGAGTGCTTTCTCTTTTCCAATGTAGCCTTTTTAAAAAATATATATATTTTGCCGAAACCGGTTTGGCTCAGTGGATAGAGCATCGGCCGGCGGACTGAAAGACCCCGGGTTCAATTCCGGTCGAGGGCATGTACCTAGGTTGCAGGCACATCCCCAATAGGGGGCATGCAGGAGGCAGCTGATCGATGTCTCTCTCTCATCGATGTTTCTAACTCTTTATCCCTCTCCCTTCCTCTCGGTAAAAAAATTAATAAAATATATTTTAAAAATATATATATTTTATTGATTTTAGAGAGGAAGGGAGAGGGAGAGAGAGATAGAAACATCAATGATGAGAGAGAATCATTGATCAGCTGCCTCCTGCACACCCCCTACTAGGGATCAAGCCCACAACCCAGGCACGTGCCCTTGGCCAGAATCAAACCCGGGACCTTTCAGTGCACAGGCTGATGCGCTATCCATTGGGCCAAACCAGCTAGGGTCCAATGTAACCTGTCGATGTTTAAAGACAGTGATGGCATTGATCTTCCCTAGTTCCCACAACTGTTTCCCACACTGACCTTCGCAGTGAGTGCCTGGAACCAAAGTGTCCTCAGGTGTGGTCCTCCGGCCACAACCACGAAACCCTGCTGGCTGCCTTTCCATGAGACAGAGCCCCCGGCTACCAGCCTGGCTTTCAAGGCACTTTGTACTCAGGCTCCTTTTCACTTTTCAGGGCTCCTACCCACCTGTTGCTTCCAACATGCTGGCACCACTGCATGCTGCGTCGGTTTTGAATACACCAGACTTGATCTGTGCGCATCCATGTTTTTTCCACTCTGATACTGTCCGTATCCCCTCTCAACCTCCCCCCTCCTCCCCAGTATCCAGTCTTCCTGTGGAATTCACTTTAAGTGTCATTTCCTTAGTAAAATTTCCTCTAATTGCTCCCGAGGCAATGCCTCCTACTTTGTGGGGATCTCTGGCAGTTTGTATTAGGTTGTATTTGAATTGCTTATTTATTTGTTACTAAAACATGTACAGGACAAGACACAAAGCACACATAAATGTGGCAACATTTTTCTGGAGGGTCATGCTACTTGGTGCTCAGTGATTTAACACATGTATTCATGTAAAACAAGCGCAACTATTTTTGTGAAAGCAGCACACAAAACTCGCATACATTTAAATAGTCTGTTTCACTGGGAAAAAAGGTAGGGGGACTAGTTCAGATTTAAGAGACACTGTAGAGACAGACTAGCCAAATGCATGACTTGGTTGATTCCAGATTGAAAGACATGAGGACATTTTTGATACTGAGGAAATTTTTTAAAAATATTTTTTACTGATTTTTTTTTTACATTGATCAGCTGCTTCCTGCACACCTCCTACTTATTGGGGATGTGCTCACAACCAAGGCACGTGCTCTTGACCAGAATTAAACCTGGGACCGTTCAATCCGCAGGCTGACGCTCTATCCACTGAGCCAAACTGGTCTGGGCATACTGAGGGAATTTTAATATGATCCTTAGGTGGTACAGTGGAGTCGCTGTTAATTTGCTGGGTGTGGTAATGGTACTGTGGTTATAAAAGGGCATGTCCTTAGGAGATACCTGCCGGAGTATTTAGGAATACTTGGCAAAAAGAATTATGTCACCATCTTACCTTCAACAGTCATTGAAAATGATATATATGGATGCATGTGAGACAAGAGATTGTTAAATCTAGGTGGAACGTACAGATGCTCCTCAACTTTCGATGGGGTGATAGCTCGTTGTAGGTGGAAAATATCCTAAGTAAAAAATGCATTGAATCATTGATGCAGCTAATGATCAATAATTCTCTCTTATCATGGACGTTGAATAACACCGTGGAGCATCAGTCGTTTACCCTCGTGATCCCGGGCTGTCTGGGAGCTGTGGCTCGCTGCCCCTGCTCAGCCTCACAAGGCAGTATCATACTGCATATCGCTAGCCCAGGAAAAGACCAGAATTCAAAGTTTGCAGCATAGTTACTAAAGAATGCGTATTGCTTTTGAACCATTGTAAAGTGGAAAATGTTAGGTCGAACCATTATATATGTCAGGAACTGTCTGTGTGGTTTGAGAATTTTCAAAATAAAAAATCGGGGGGGGGGATGTTAAATCATACATTTTACAAGTTCATACAAAAATTATTTCAGGAGTCCCTCTTTCTGCTCCAGCTTATTCTCTCTGGCCATTAAGAATACTTCTTGGAGAAGCTTGAGAAGCACTAATTTTTGTTTTTCTCCCACCATTCTACCCCAAGGGCCCCCAAAGAGGCTAGGACTGACATTTCTGTATTCTCAGAGCCACCAAGAGATGTTGAATAAATGCTCCCTGAATAGGCAAAACCAGTAACTTATATGCATGTTACCCTGGGAAACTGTATGTAGGCGCAGGCTACCCTTCTGTAAGGTCCTTTCCAGCCCTAGCACCTTGGATGCTATACTCGTGGCATTAAAGGCAGGTCAGCGGTCTTTTCTACACAAAACCCGTCTCACCAAGCAGAGATGGTCACAGTGAATCGGCCTCGCTCTCTGGTCAAACTCCTACCTTTCAGCTGAGCCATGGGCTTTGGGAGAAGTGTTCTTAAAATCTACAAGACATGTGATAGAGCAGTGCTTTTTCTGAGAGCCGGAGGGTGGCAGAGGGAAGTCAACTGAGCTTCGTACTACTCTCTTGGCTGTAGTCATAGCATTGGCTAACACCAGTGTCTTCAACCTTGATTGCACATTGCAATCACTTAAGGAAGCTTTAAAATGTACTGATTTTCACCCCGGGGACTCTGACTTAATTGGCCTGGGGAATGATCTAAGCATCTGGATTTTTAACGGCTACCCAGGTGATTCTATGTGCATTCTAAGGCCAGCATCATGATGATGAGGTAAGAGCTCTCTTGGATTTACATCCTGACTTAGCTATTTCCAAGTTGGCTGGGGTGTTACTTCTCTTTGAACCTGATGACCCATATGTGACAATCAAGTGAGATAATGCATAAAACATGGAGCCAGAAAGAACAGCTAAATAGTTAAGGACAACTATTTTAAAAAATATATTTTTTAATTGACTTCAGAGAGGAAGGGAGAGAGGGGGTGGGGAGAGAGAGAGAAACATCAATGATGAGAGAGTATCATTGCTTGGCTGCCTCCTGCACGGCCCCTAATGGGGATGAAAACTGCAACCTGGGCATGTATCCTGACCGGGAATAAAACAGTGACCTCCTAGTTCATAGGTCAACACTCAACCCCTGACCCATGCTGGCTGGGCAATGACAACTATTAATGAGTACACATGAGACGCCTCTGTGGCTCTCCTGGGAAAGATGAAAATTTTTTGAGTTTGAAGAGCAGTGGTTCTCAAACTTGCATCAAAATCACTTGGAGGACTTGTTAAAGATGGCTAAATACTTCCTTTCCCCAAAGTTTCTGATTCAGCAGGTCTCAGGTGGGGCTCTGAAATTTGCATTTCTAGCAAGTTCCCAGGTGATGCTGATGCTGCTGTTCCAGAGACCACATCTTGAGAATCACTGTGTTCTTGAACAGGGTTTCTCAGCACCACTAACAACACTTGGGAGCACCCAATTCTTTGAGCACCTTTGGCCTCTACGCATACATGTGCATAGCATCTCTCCAGTGGTGACAATCAAACATGTCTCCAGGTACTGACAAATGTCCCTTGGAAGGCAAAATTGCCCAGTGCAGACCTACTGCTCTAGATTAAAGAAGAATCTAAGAATCTAGGTGGCTTTCAGAAGCAGGTGAGAGAGTTGAAGCCTAGAAGAAAGGAGGAGAGTTTGTGATAGCTCAGGGATTCATGCAGGGGGTGGGCCCCTACTCAGAGCTTTTTTGGAGAAAGATCATTATGGGTCTGGGGTCCAGAGACAGTTGACCAAGCGTGCAGGCTCAAAACCCAAATTTGGCTTCATTTGGTCCCACAGGAACAGAGGCTGTAAGTCTGGCCCCGCCTGTCCTGGGACACAGCTGTCAAGCCCTAAAATCCCTTGGCAGGAGCAATCCTGTCCTAACTCAGATGGCCTGACAGCTTTCCCCTCAGGCTTAACTGCCTGCAGCCCCAAATTGCCCAGAGCTCTCTCACACCGCAGGTTCCCATCTACACACCTTGAGATGTTTAACAAGCAGCAGACTCCAGGTCTATCTGTGAGAACAAAAACTTTGCAGTTTCACTGTGAAGCAACTCTGACAAGAGCCCTGACCTGTCCAAATCCACCTCCCGGACAGTTCAGTCTACAAAACTCAACCATCCAATTGGGGGGCCGGGGGAGGGGGGGGGAATCTGGCTCTTTTAAGTGCCAACAGTATTAAGTGTTAGAGACGGTGGAAGTCATAAAGGGAAATTAACTGAAAACCAGAGATGCCATTACTCATTCGGGAGCAATCTCTCTCCCAAAGTGAGAATACAATTTGCACCCTCCGGGGATGTTTTATACTCAAATCTTTATTCCCCAGGCGAGGGCCTCTATTTTCTTCAAATTCTAAGTGCTGCTATTTCCTACTAATAGCCTCTCCCCAGCCTTTGAAGGCACTTGGCAGGAGTGAAGAGGCTAAGGTTAGAGGAAAGCCCCTGCAGTCCTCAGGGACCTCATTCTACCCAATCACTGCCAACTTCTCAAGGGATTATTAGGCTTTTAAAAGTGCAATGTCAAGGTTCAAGCCTTGGTTTACCCCAAGCCAAGAAAGATGGGTGAGCGGAGGGCACTGAACTAATTATGAGGTATGTGGACTTTAAAAGGGATTAGGGCGTGACCTGTGACTGGGAGAGCTGCAAAGAGCATCTTGCAAAACATCTTCGGCCAAACCTCTGCTGGTTAAAGGCATAACCATATACATAATTATTGCTCAGGCCTGAAATGAGTCTCCATTCCTTTTGAAGATCCCACTATAACTTGTACACTAAAGGCTCCAAGCAGTTTGGCAGTTAAATCTTTTTTAAAAAATATTTTATTGATTTTTTAGAAAGAGGGATAGTTAGAAACATAGACGAGACTTCAATCAGCTGCCTCCTGCATGCCCCCTATTGGAGATGTGCCCACAACCAAGGTACATACCCTTGACTGGAATCGAACCTGGGACCTTTCAATCCGCAGGCTGACGCTCTATCCACTGAGCCAAACCGGTTTTGGCCAGCTAAATCTTCATGCCCTAATGTTTCTAACTTACCTGGAAAACAGCGTTCTGCGGAATATATTTCAGGAAATCTCAACCCATAGGATCAGGTTCACAAAGCACAAGCTTTCCAGGATTTGGTTATTACCTGCTGCTCTCCCCCATACCAATGATGAGGTTCAACGCATATGTTCTTTGTCCACCTGGCAAAAGCCCCACTCATTTTTTAAGTCCCAATCTAAGCATAATCTCATAATGTGTGAAACTTCCTTAACTCTCCCAGGTACAATAAATTGCTGTTTCCAGTGGTCTTTATTAGCACTTTATTTACTGTATTAAAAGTAATTGACTTGGTAGCTTTACCATTCTGCTGTTTCCTTCATTAATGAGTTAAATATTAGACACGTGCTTACTTAAAACCATCCCCTCTGTTATAAGATACACAGATGATTCAGGTTTGTGAGCTAAAGTATAAAACCAAACATGTCAGAGTAGGTTGGAGGCGTGAAGACCTCTATGTGAAATGAGATTCAGAAAAGATACACTTCACTTTCCCGTGTTAGATGGAATCCATGAGTGCTGGTAAATGATCTAGGAAGACAGTAACCTGTCTTGGGGGTAGGAGACAACTGCTAGCATTTCTTTTCTTTCTTTTTTTTTTTAAAATATTTTTTGATTTTAGAGAGAGAGATAAACATTAATGAGAGAGAATCATTGATCAGCTGCCTCCTACCTGCTCTACACTGGAGATCTAGCCTGCACTAGGCATGTGCCCTGACCAGGTGTCGAATTGTGATGTCATCCACTGAGTTACGGCAATTGGATCTAGCATTTTTTTTTGTTATGGTTGTTGTTAATTTTCCACTGATTTTAAGGGAGAGTAGAAGAGAGAGGAAAAGACAGAGAGAAACAGATGTGAGAGAAACACATTGACTTGTTGCCTCCTGCACAAGCCCTGATCAGGCCGAGGAGGAGCCTGCAACCAAGCTACATGTCCTTGACCGAAATCGAACCTGGGACCCTTTCGTTTACAGGCCGATGCTCTAGCCACTGAGCCAAACCAGTTAGGGCCAGACCTAGCATTTATTTTAATTTTAATTTTTTTTTATTTTTATTGATTTTTTACAGAGAGGAAAGGAGAGAGAGAAAGTCAGAAACATCGATGAGAGAGAGACATCGATCAGCCGCCTCCTGCATGCCCCGCAGTGGAGATGTGCCTGCAAGCAAGGTACATGTCCCCAACCGAAATCGAACCCAGGACCTCTCAGGCCGCAAGCTGACGCTCTATCCACTGAGCCAAACCGGTCTCGGCAAGACCTAGCATTTCTTAATACCACTGTCAATTTGGGAAAAAGAGACAATAGGTGGAATCATAAACAAGTCTTAATGTCATGACCCAGTTACACTAAAGCTTTCTCATATTCCTTTGAGTTGAGTTTGATGCTATGTTCCTAATAGGAGAGCAGTATTTGTTCCTGATATTCTGTCATTTACATGGGAATGAGTATGGTGAACCAAAAAACACACAAAAGAGGGAAAGGCCCAAGACATCTTAGTAAAAGGTTTCTTGGAAGTTTAACTGGAATGTGTCACCTGTCCACATCACGTCCTGCTCAGATCTACAGTGGTCAAGTATCAAAGAAAAGAGAGCAATAAAACCAATCTACATGGCTTTTGTAAAAAGGCATCTATTTGGCTTTTAATATAAAATGACTCAGAGAAACAGAAATAAAATATACAAGCCAATTATTAAAAGAAATCCACAATAAGCAAATTTCAGTCACATTTCCTGTCTTCAATCTGGATGAGAAAACAGGAAGCTACAAACCAACCAATGTCTGTCCCTTTGAAGAAAAAAAAAAAGTAAAGAAGAAAAAACCAAACAGTCCCTGAAGTCTGGCAGGTGGTTTTTAGAGGCCTGTTAGCTTGCTTTAATCATCCATCCTGGTGAAATGAGATGCATGTGGTGTTGGCATACAGCCACCTCCTACTGGTTTCTTGATCTTCATCTGAAGGCAGGATGCTGGTTTGGCACCACTTGATGCCACTGATGCAGTCTGAGGTCAAGCAGCCTTGGAGTCTTCCATTCCTGATCTTCACTGGATCTCCCCCATATACAGCCTCTTGTCACTGGATGCCGAGAGAACTGAGGTGAAAGAATAGAGAATAACTGGAAATAATGACGGCTCAAGGAGACTTGGTGCTCAAGGGCTCTTATTTCAAGAGCCAATTTTGGTATAAAAGAGCAATTGGATTTAGCTTAAACCCCCCTCCTCCCAAACACCATTCACAGAGAACTGCAGCCTGGCTCTTCCACCCACATCCTCTTGAAATCATGAGGGTGGACTGTGCTATGGGAAATACATTACCAGGCTCTAAATCTCAATGTCCTTTTCAGTAAAATCCTAAGAAAAAGACTTCAGTTATTCTAGAAAATAAAAATCAATGTTGGTGCTTCCATTGTGTAAATAAGCTTACCCCTAGAGAAAGTTACATTTTCTCCTTAAATTCAAGGCCCATTATTTACAAAATGATTGGCCAGCCAATAAAATGTGGCTTAAGTTGTAAAATGAAACACTGCTCTGACCCTCACCACTTAAAACAAAATGGTGACTATCATTCAGACCCATGTTCGCATGGACATTCACAGAAAACAGACATCCAGCTTTGCCTCTGTTCTCAGGCCTCCTTTTGGGAGATTCCCACAGTTTCCTTTTCCCCAGTGGCAGGACAGACTTACTGATGGGCTCATCGGGGTGGAAAGCCACTTCATTGATGGAGCCAGCATGGCCCGGCAGCTTATACAAAATCCGCCTGCTTGTGGTATCCCACACATACACAAACCTGCAAGGCACCACAGAGAACAAAGTTAAAGCCTTTCAGGGCTGAGGGTAGGCAGAAGCATAGCTTTTTAAGGAAAATAAAAGCAACTATTTATTGATTAATCCCATGTTTATTGAATTGTATTTTGACTTTTAAGAAACTAGGAATACAGATAGGCATGGACCTGTCCTTGAGCAACTGACTGGAGAAATAGGAAGAGCCAAAAATACAGGCATTACTGGTATTTTTAAACATAAGGAAATTGGAAAGAACATGGAGGAGACAGACAGGTTTGCCTACAGCCCTATAAAGAAATCTTCCTCAAAAAGCACCCATATAATTAGGCTGTCATTAACATCACACGCATTCAGAAATGTCTTAAAGGTAACCCAATTCAGAGGAGGTTGGGAGCCTAAGTTGTAGAGGCACCTGAAATTCTAGTATTCAAATCACATGGCCAGAGCAGGAACAGGAAATTTGTGCTACAAACATAACCCAAATATACACTTGACCCAAATCTTGCACTGAATTCATGAGCAGAAAGAATACTAGCATGGAAGGGACCAACAGAAATCAGCTAGTATGACCTCATTTAACAGGTAAGAAAACTACGGTACAGTGACTTTTCCAAGTTGACACTTTTCAGAGTCAGAATTAAAATAAGAACTCTTTAATATATTCCAGTACACTTCTTTTGCTCAATCTTCTCAAATACCTTGTCTTCCACATCCCCCAATAAAGAAGGTTCATTTGACCCTCAACCTTGCGTGGGTCGTTTTAAAATGAAGGTAAAATAAAGAGATATTATCTTCATATTACCATGCAAAAAGAACCTGTGGGTACATTCAAAGGGCTAGAGGTTTTCAAACAGGTTATACAAAGTTACACATTTGTTTTGCTCAGTCAACACTTAAAAGGGAACACTTACCAGTAGTTGATTATAAAATGCCTAGTTCTGATGTGACAGTACTAGTAAACACGTTTAGTCTAAAATGCAAGTAAACAAGAAGAGCTTTGAAATTATACTGTTTAGTTCTCAAGAGCTAGGCTCCACGGGAACTAAAAAAAAAAATTCCAAGCAAGACGGAAAAGAAGCAGGAACACTCTCTGTCTACAGACTCCTTGGCTCTGATGCTCATGCTCTCCCTACTGTCTTTTTTCCTGCCAAGCACAAGTCACTGTCCTCATGAGTCCAGCTGCGGACGATGTGCCATGGTGAAAAGGTGTATGAACTCTGGAGTAAGAAAGACCTGGGTTCAAGTCTCAGTGCAACTATTTTTAATAGCTAAGTAACTTTTTTTTTTTTTAGCTAAGTAAATTTTTTTTTATTGATTCCAGAGAGGAAGGAAGAGGGAGAGATAGAAACATTAATGATGGGAGAGAATTACTGATTGACTGCCTCCTGCATGCCCTGCACTGGGGATCAAGCCCGCAACCCAGGCATGTGTCCTTGACCACAATTGAACCTAGAACCCTTCAATCCATAGGCTGATGCTCTATCCACTGAGTCAAACCAGCTAGGGCAATAGCTAAGTAACTTTAGACAATTATTTATTTAACTTCTCTGAGCTTCTCTTCCCTTAGTTGTATGGAGGTAATATTGGTCTCACAGCTTGGTTAAGAGAGTAAGATAATGTATGCGAAATGCCTGGCACACAAAATTAATGATAGCTATTGCTATGACAAACACAATTGTTATCAATTATCAAAATACAGTAATACGAAATCAAGCGGTTAAATAAATTGCTCATAGTGGAAAGACTGTGTGTCTTCCCATAGTCTGTGATGGGACTTTTGAAGGATTCAAGTCTGAACAGAGGAGGGAGGTGATCTGCAAGTAGAGAGGAGAGATTTGCCAAATCCAGGCCAAGCTGAAAAGCAGTTCTCTGAGGAAAGTTACATCTCCCAGGTACTTAAAGGCCAGCAGAACCCCAGATCTCCAAAGGTTTACTTCAAGGCCTCACTCCCCATGGCTGCCAATTAGATGCTAAATTTAGAGGGGTTCCATGTCCTCCCGTTACTTTGGCATGGCCACGTCCGGCAGGAACCGGGCTCTTTATGTAACAGAGCTGCCTGCTGACTTTGGGCTAATTGGCGAGGCGGCCTGTGAAATCTGGCCAACCCCAGCAGGCAGACAAGCAGACTTTCCCCAGACCAGAGCCATGCTTCTACATGGAAGGTTTAAAGGAACAGTGGGGAGAAAGAGAGGACATTGAAAGTCAGGGCCAATGAATGTCAGACACAAACTGCTCGAAATAAAAGCTTAGGCAAATATCATTTAAAAATGTAAGTACAGAGGAAAGATACAAAATTCTCTGCTGAAAATAATGTAAAAATACTTAGAATGGTTCTTACTCTGTCAGAATGCAAGATACCTTATGTTGTAGATCTGTTTAACATATTCTTTAGTAACCCGACAACTGAAAATCTCCTAGATTCTTTCAAGGCAGTTCTCTAAACCACCAGGAGCCCTTTCCTCCCCAGAAAATAGCCAAATACTTGTTTGTTCATTTTTCTTGGCATTAAACTTGCCAGAAAACAAAGAAGCAAACTCTGAAATCTTCAGGTATGTTCACAAATACAAAGGCGTGGGACAGACCAAAACGAGGTTTCTCTATGGCTGTGGTCGGGCCACAAACAGAAGACCCTGGAACATGTGGATCACGTTGAAAGCCCAATCTAGCCCAGGAAAGGCTTCATGCTTACAGGATGGTGCCTGTTTCAGCAGGGCGGCAGGGAAATCTCAAAGGAAAGATAGGAGCTAAACCCAGAGTTTGTCACCAGAGGGCTTCCTCAATCTTTACCATTCTACACCTGTGGCCCAACAGCCTGGGCCCCTGGACATCCCTATTCAGCCTCTGACTCCCTTCCAAGTATAGGTCACCATATGCAGGGTAAAAAAATTTGACTGCCAACCGTAGGCTAGGAATTCATTCATATAATATTACTAACTGCTTAGAATAGGTCAAATACTGCCCTGGGTTCAGAGATGACTGAGATTCATTCTCTGACCTCTAAGAAGCAAATAATGTTCTGAGGGTGCCCTACTTACTATAAGATGTAATAAATGCTAATAAAGGTTAGGTGTACAAAGTGTGACAAGAGCACAAAACAAAGAGGAATTCGTTATGCCCAAGAGGTAAAGGAGAGAGAGGACCATGCAAAGTTTATAGGTGTAACAGAGAGAGGTGATTACTAGATATAGGAGTTTGAATAATGGAGAAGAGGTGATATGAGGGAGAAAACTGGAGAAACAAGGGGTGTAGAACAGGGAAAGCTCCATGTGAGTGAAGCACTGTCGTGATGGTGGGTGAAGAGAATACACTGTATTTATTTAAATAAACTGAAGCATGGCAGAAGAATCTGATGAAAGAAACTAGAGTCAGATTATAAGTCTGAATTTTATTACGATGGCACTAAAGGCTCAGTAAATGAAAATTTGTGACTGGAGGTGGGGAACGGGGTGAGTAGGGAGGTGTCCCCTCAGCCCAACCAGTACACTCTTGGGGGATGTCCACCTGACGACTTTAAGCTCACTCCCTGGAGGATTGGGCTTAAGCCGACAGTCAGACATCCCTCCAGCAGCCTGGGAGCCCTTGGGGGATGTCCGACTGATGGCTTAGGCCACAGTAGGATATCCTTAGCACTGCCAAAGAGGCGGGAGAAGCTCCTGCCACTGCCAGTCAGCCCATCTTGTGGCCGGGCAGAGCTCCCGCTGTGGGAGTGCAATGACCACCAGGGGGGCAGCTCCTACGTTGAGCATATGCCTCCTGGTGGTAAGTGCACATCACAGCGAACTGTCTTTCCACCATCAGGGTCAATTTGCATATTGCCTTTTTATTATATAGGATAGGAAATGCAACAGAATCAAAGAAATTGTTTATCCTCCAGGTCTAAAATGTATCCAAAGAGGGTAGAAATGATATGCTTGTCCCACATGATCTTTAAACTCTACATAGTGCACAAGGATTCATCTCAGAGTACAGCTATACTCCTATGTCTACTCTAGCTC
>PVJN01039887.1:0-19570 GCA_004026805.1 Lasiurus borealis
AGGCAGAAGAAAAAGTTCATTTTAATTTCATAACATCCAGAGCAAAAAGTAGCACAATTATTCCAAAAAGTAAAATCTGAATATTTCTTCTATGTGTTTCAAAGAAAAATAATGTTTTGAGGTCATATCTTACCTAATAATAGAGAAACATGTAAATTGACCATACCTCCACTATGCCCAAAGCCAATCAAACTGAGTACCCAAATTAACCAAACAAAGAGTACTTTTGCATATGCAGGCAGGGGGAGGTGCAGCACCATGGCCTGCTCCTGAGGGTCTGGGTCCATCACCAGACACTGCCCACAAGATACTAGTCCATCAGGCCAGGAAGTGCAGTGGGTAGTACCAAACACCCCTCTAGGTGTTCTGGGTCCATCACAGGCTCCAGGAGGGGCAGCGGCCCACCTAGCCACTCCTGCAGGGCCCTGGGTCCATCACAGGCCCTAGGGAGGGGAGGCCAGCCCTCCTAGCCACTCTGTGGGGTCCCAGGAACATCACTATCCCAGGGAGGCATGGCTGGGCCTGCTTAGCTTCTCCCATGGGGCCCTGGGAACATTCCTGCCCTGGGAGGTGCCCCGGGCCTTGGGAACATCACAGGCATGGAGTTGCTGAGACCCTGACTGGGCCTCTGGCCACAGATTCACAGCTTCTCAGAGATTAAGGGGAGGGATCTGCCTCTCCTGAAGAGAGAGAGAAGTTCTGCAGTGGTCCCATGACATGGGTGGGCCAGGCCAGGGATCAGGAGGCATGGAAGGATGCCCAGGTGCAGGGGCAAGGACCCGCATCCCTGAGGTGGGGATTGAGGGGCGGTGCCAACTCAGTGGAGGGGTGCTGCATTGCAGGGTACCCAACTGACCATTGCGATTCAGACAAACCCCCAGTGCTAACCGGCCTCGTCCAGGCAGCCTTCGCACTTCAGAGGCAGCAACTCCTGCTCCTGCCTTGACCAAAAGCAACCCCCTGCTGCCCTGCCCCTCAGCAGACCATGCCTTGGCAGTGAGTGTGAAGCCTTACACCTGCTCCAGAAAGGGGGTCAGTAAAGAATGGGAGCAGGGGACCGAAGAGAGGAAAGAATGTGGAGCATCCACAATGATGAGGTGCTTGAGAAAGAGGCTCCAAAGCCTGATGAGATGGTTTGTTCTGTTTGTCTGGTGGCTGTCCCTTAGGAAAGGCAGAGGGCATGGCTCTGAGGGCTCCCTATGCGCTGAGTCAAATTCTACAGCCAACTGGAATTGGCCTCAGTTTCCTGGTCTGTAAAATGGATCAAGCATGTTACAGTGCCTTCACTGAACTTTGATGACCAATACTATATAAGGAAAGTGAGGGAAGAAGTGAGAAAGAAAAGAAAAGGTGAACAACACAAAAGAAAAACTGGAAAGAACTTGTAAACCTATTGTCGCTTAAATAGGGAATATAGCCAATAGTGTTGTAATGATGGTATGATGCCAGGTGGGTACTGGAAATATCGGGGAACACTTTGTAAAGTATATGATTGTCTAGCCACTCTTCCGTAACTAATATAAAACCTGAAACTAATACAAAATAATATTGAATGTAAATAAATAAAAACTGGAGTGAAATTTTTATAAATTTCAAAGTTTAAATAAAGGCTGTGAAGGAAGGAAGGGAGAGATTAAAAATAGTGTTCTTCATTTTACCACTTTATTGTCTTTTCAGTACATGAAAAAGACAATAGTCTTTATATGGTGCTTTTATACTTTTCTAAGTCATTATCTCATTTTAATTTCAGGGCAATTTAAAGACAAGATAATTATTCCCTCCACTATTCAAAGAAAGGAAATCTTGGTGTCTGGTCCCAATGATTCAATCATCAAGCCCTTATTGTAAAGTAGGGTTAGTAAAATTTTCTGTGAAGGGTCATATCAATACTAATAAAAGCCTTGGGGGTGGTCAGGCCACCAGGGGGGAGTAGTTGGGGCAATCAGGCCAGCAAGGAAGCAGTTAGGGGGCAATCAGGCAGGCAGGTGAGTTGTTAGGAGCCAGGGGTCCTGGATTGTGAAAGGGATCTCCTGTGGGATTGGGCCTAAACCTACAGTCATACATCCCCTGAGGGGTCCCAGATTAGAGAGGGTGCAGGCTGGGCTGAGGAACACCCTCCCCAGTGCAAGAATTTTGTGCACTGGGCCTCTAGAGTGTGTGTGTGTGTGTGTGTGTGTGTGTATAAAGTGAAATTCATGTTTCTGCTTCTTTGATTCCCCACAATTCACTCCAAAACAGAAAGTCAAATTGGAGTTCTTGAAGAGCCAAATTCCTTAAGAAACAAAAGAAACGGGGTTCAAGGGTACAGTCTGATGTAAATCAAACAACTAAGTCACTGAGATGTCAACTGGTTTTACCATGTTTCTTTAATTGTTAATGAGATCTGAGGATATTCATTCAGAATCTTTCCTTGCTCCAAGGATATGTGTATTTGGTGGGGGTGGGGGGTTAGAGCTAATATCATTTCTTTCCTGAGTTCCAACTCCACATGTTTATTTTATTCTATAGTGTATATCATTCCAGACTGATTTTTTCATCAATCATTTCATGCTGGGCACCAGCTCCATTCTTTTATTCCCACCAAATAGACTGTGGTTGGAGTTTTAGGTGGAAAATGGCTCACATTTCTGGACAGCATTATGAATAATCACCAAGCTTCTTTCCCAAATCCTGGCTCATCACTTTCCACCTTCTGAAATTGTAACATTGCTTCCAATTTAAAATGCTAAAGAAATGTTGCTTTCTTTCCCTCCAACTACATTCTCTTTATCAAATGAGCAGACTGAGAGTAAATGTTTGGTCTTGGTTTGACCTTTGTCCTATATACTCAAAGGATTGAGAAGGCAGATATTTGTCTTAATCTTTTGAAGATGTTACATCATTTTCAAGTCATTAGATGCAATTTTTTGCCTTACCCAAAGAGTAATAGTAAGGTCTAGTTGAGACATTTAGGGTATCTGCCCTTAAAAATAAAGGGGTAGATAATACCATGTTCAAGGAATAAAGTACAATCATTCTCTTGTGTGGGAAGCCGTGTGTGTGTGTGTGTGTGTGTGTGTGTGTGTGTGTGTGTGTGTGTTTATAGAGAAGTATTAAAGGAGAAAGCCTGGACTTTGGGTTCACATGTTGTCAAATACTGAAGACAAACCTGTCCTCTCACTCAGCAATCAGCCTGATTTTAGTAATTACTATCTACAAAACCAGTGCAGAATGTTTGAGGCAGACAAAACTTGTGCCAATACCCTAAAAGCAGATCATAATTGCAAACTATACCTTAAGATTCCAAATACAGTCCACCCAGAGAAGGTGTTTTATATGCTTTCAGGATGTCCCTTCAGAAACCCCAGGATGATAGTCATTCATCATCTTGGTCACTGTATACACAGAGTTCTTATGACATCTACATCTCTCAGATGACCCATCCATGCCATGTGAGACTGCTTTCAGAACTTCTACATATATAGTAGTCACTCTAAGATGTGTTAGTCCCTAAATTTCTCTTCCAAATACATCAGCATTTAAATACTGGTAAATTTGATATGGGTAATGTCCTCTTAAAAAAGGAGGTATTCTTTGGCAGGCCAGTGTGGATCAATGGTTGAGTGGTGACCTATGAACCCAGTCAAGGCATTTGCCCAGATTGCTAGCTCCATCCCTGGTAAGAATATGCTGAGGCTGCCTATCAATGATTCTCACCACTGATGTCTCTATCTCTCTCTTCTTCTCCCTTCCTCTCTGAAATAAAGAAAAAAAAAATATTTTTTAAAGAAAGAAGATATTCTTTCACCTTGATATATGTTAGATAAGGAAATATAGAGTACTACATAGATATTTACTTAGTTATATGCCTTTTAAAATACAAACAAAATAAAATGATATCTAAAATGTTAAAATTTAAGACATGAAAACATCAATAAAAAGCAGATTTACCTATATGAGTACCAAAATATCAAATTCATGGTAAAAAGTATTAAATTACAAAAGGGAAAATTTTATTAAGTAATATAAGCATGAGTATTCATATTTTAAATATTCAGCATATTAATTCATATGTGAAATGTATATTCTAAGTATATTTCCCAATTTGGACATTTTTTACAGTATAAAGTGATATTTTAAATTTATTTTATCAAATATTCTGATATCATATTTTCATAAATGACAATCCTTTCTCTTCACCTAAATGTTATAGTAATTCAAAGTAAGGAGCAAGTAAAAATCAATCAAATTGCTTACCAGCTGTGAACATAAAACTGCTCTAAAAAATACAGACACTAGCAGGGTGAGGCCATGTGGTGGAGAGTGGGAGTGGCTGGGAAGAGTCAATAGGGTGGTAAAATAATATAGTAATAGCTATGTACAGACCAGGAGGGTACTTGAAATATCAAGGGGCCACTCTGTAAAGTATATGATTATCTAACCAATATGTTGTACAGCTAAAACTAATACAGAATATTAGTGAAAAAAAGGATGGAAAATTGTATATGTTTTTCATCACAAAAATAAATAAAATTAAAATACACATAAGAAAAAAAAATTACAATAAATTGAAAAAGGAAAAAAAAAAAACCCTGTAAAAGAACAAAATATGCTAAAACAACCTAATGGGAAATAGCTTTAATTTATTTTAAACAGAGTTAATATAGGGTGGCAAAAGTAGGTTTGCAGTCATATGTAAAAGTTTATTCTTGTATTATTATTTATTTATTTATTATTGTATTGTTTGTCTTCTTTAAACCTATTTTTGCTCAACTTCTATATCCTGAATAAAAATAAGTGACTTTGATGAAAATCGACAAGGGATATGATTCCTCATCAACATTTTAAAATAATTGAAACAGACTTTTGTAGCTTACACTCCTACCCTTATCAAGTTTTAGAATTAAGATGAAGATGATTTCAAAAAAATAACAGGGAAGTTCTTTTTTTATAATCAAGAATAGTTGGAATAACATGGGAATCCCCTGTTCTTTAAACTTGAGCTATGAATTTTGTTTTGTTTTGTTTTTTATTTGTTCATTTGTTACTTTCAATTTTATATTCCATATGAGTGAAAGCCTATGGCTTTTAGCTTTTTCTATCTGACTTGTTTATCTTAGCTCTCCTCCAGGTCTATCCATGTTGTCCCAAATGAGAGTATATAATCTTTTCTGATAGCTGAGTAGTATTCCATAGTATATATGTACTACATCTTCTGTACCCGATCATTTGTCAAAAGATACTTCAGTTGTTTCCATGTCTTGCCCACCATGAATAATGCTGCAATTAACATAGGGGTACACATATCCTTACAAGTAAATGTTTTTAAGTTTTGGAGGTAGACATGCAAAAGAGGGATTGCTGGGTCATATGATAACTCTATTTTTAATTTGCTGAGGAAAATACATATTATTTTTCATAGTGGCTGCCAAATATATGGTGGAGAAAGATGGTGTGACTTTGAGTCCTGGACATTAAATACAATATACAGATCACGTATCTTAGAAATGTACACTTAGCCGAAACCAGTTTGGCTCAGTGGATAGAGCATCGGCCTGTGGACTGAAGGGTCCCAGGTTCAATTCCGGTCAAGGGCATGTACCTCGGTTGAGAGCACATCCCCAGTAGGGGGCATGCAGGAGGCAGCTGATCGATGTCTCTCTCTCATTGATGTTTCTAACTCTCTATCCCTCTCCCTTCCTCTCAGTGAAAAATCAATAAAATATATTTTTTAAAAAAATTTTAAATCATATAACATTACAATCAATATCACCCAAAAAAAATTTAGTAAAAAATAAATGAAATTATAAAGAGTAAGATGATGAGAGAGTCATTAGCATCACAAACACACAAAAATAAAATTAATTTTGATGAATGAATATTGATTTTGTAATCAAATGTGACTTTTAAAAAATGCACATAATATCTACTTTAAAGGATTTAAGGCAAAATAAAGTTGAGCTAGAACTTGACAATAGTTGTACAAGTGATTTAAACATGATATAGCTATGAAATGGTAATCCTTTAAACATATTTTTAATCACCTCCAAATTAATTGTTAGTTTTTAAGTGTTCCTCTAATTCAGTCAATTTTTAAAATGACATTTTGATTAAAAATGATCTATTTCCTCAAGATTATAAAAATAATTCTAAGGGAGAAAAATGGCGGCACAGTAGACAGACACATGTAGAGCTTTGTCGCTGGGCAGAGGGAGAGAGAGCAGCTGAGGATTGCACTGGGAGTGTTTTTTGGCAAGTTAAGAGTCAGTTATCCTCCAGGAGAAGGTGGGGGACTGCTGGACGGGGCTCTCCTGGCCAGGTAGCCCCACTGCCATGGGGATTTTGTTTTCCGGAGCCACCAGCACAAACGCGGACAACATGCCATCTTGCAGAGGGAGGTGGATGTCTGCTGCGGTCTGAAACCTGCGGCTGGGGCAACCATCAAGCTGCTGGGGACCCTGGGACCCAGAATAACGCTCTCCAATCGGCGCAGACACGCGGCGGAATCAGAGATCCACACAGCACATGGAAAGGTCAGATTTCGCCTGGGATAAGATGAGGTCTCCCATCCCGCACAACAGAGACACGCATACTGTGGGAATCAGGCTTCAGGAAAGCTGCCTCTGGAGAGGTCGGCGGATGTGGGGCAGGGCGTGATCCCTAAGTGTGGAGGCAAACTCTCAGAGCTGTTGACAGAGGGGAGCTCTGGAAAATGACTCCTTTTGATCTGAGACAGAGGGACAGCCTGGAAGTTGTTTCAGTGTTCCAACTGCAAAATCCCTATAAACCAGTTTTGAGAACCACAGAGTAGCAGGATCTGAGCACAGCCTGGAGAGGTCCTGTGCTTAATCTCAGAGGTCAATACCGAAGCACCGCCATCCAGTGGATGACGCACAAATTGACTCTCACATAACCACAAAAGAATAAAAAGATTAAAACACAACCTGCAGTGGAACACAGGGAACTGCAATACCCTCCCACCTAGGAAACAGAAGTGCCAAGCAGAACAATAGCGGAAGTGAATAACCATTCTATTTTTTTTCTTTTTCTTTTTTTTAAAATATTTTTATTGTATATTTTTTATTTTTGCATATTTTAATTAAAAAACAATTTTTTCTTTCCTCCTCAATTGATTTTACTTTTTTAATTATTACATTTTTGTTTTCAACTAATATTAGTACTAATATTTTTTACCATTTTGGAAAAAAAAAACAAGTGTCATTTTGTTTTCCCTTTATTTTACTTCGGGATTAGAGTTCTACATTCTATTTTCGTCTTTCCTTTAGCATAATTTTACTCCAACTCAACTCTACCTTTATGCCAACACTTTCGTCCTAACTTTCCCCACTTTATTGTCTTGTTTTCTCTTTCCCTTTTCCAACTTTAGATTCTCCCTATTCTTTCTCTTTACCTGGTTAAAATTTCACCCCACTTATATATCTAATTTCAAATCCCCTACTCTAAGCCCATACAAACCTCTCTCTTCTTGACTTCAGTATCCAAAAGTTGTTTTTCTCTATGACCTTTTGTTGCTCTTTGCCTCAACTGTGATTATATCGATTTTTTGTACTTTTTTGGTGAGATTGTTTTAGCTTTTTCTAGTTGTTTTATTTTGCTTTTTGTTTGCTTTGTTTTATTTATTTATTTTTTAACCTCTCTTTTCCCTTACCTCCCTCCTTACCAGTTGTTATTTGTAGTTTGTATTAATCTCCAGGTACTGGTTGCCAACATTTGTTGGGATTAGTGACTGTTCTATTGGCATTTTCTCCTGACACCTACATTTTGTTCCCCTTTTCTCTCTTATCCTCTTTCTTTGCACTCTGACTTTTTTCTTTTCCTCTTTTCTTCTCCTTCTTCTTCTTTTTGTTTTCTTATTTTATTTTATTTTTTGTTCATTTATTTATTTATTTTCTCCCTCTCCCAATTTGATTTTGGCATTTCTTTCTTTTCTTTTTTCCTCATTTTCCTCTTCTTCTTTTTCTATTTAACCCTAATTTGTCTTTCATTGGTGATCACCTTATTTGTGATTATTAACATCCTGAATACATTTCTACTCAGTGCCTCGTATGCTGTACCTGGTCGTATTGTAGTTTGTGCCTTTCAATCAACATAGGAGAGAGAACTGCATAACCAGACACCCGGAGATGAAAGACCATGGGCAGAAAAAGAAACAGCCCACATAAGACAGAAAGGCTGATTTCACCAGAACAGGAAGTAAATGAAATAGAAGCAGAAATAAGCCTGCCAGAGAAAGAGTTCAGAGAAATGATCATAAGGTAGATGAAAAGAATGGAAGTCAAAATCAACAATATGAGTTAGAGCAAAGAGTAAATGAAGAAGAACCAAGAGGAGATGAAGAAACAGCAAGAAGAAATGCAGAAGAACCTAGAGGAGGTGCAGAATAATCAAGAAGAAATGAAAAATGATATCACTGCTATAAAGAACTCAATAGAAAGCATCAAAAGTAGACTAGAAGAAGCAGAGGATCGCATCAGTGAGCTAGAAGACACGGCAGGAAAAAATACCCAAGTACAGCAGCTTCTAGGAAATAAAAGTTAAAAAGCAAGAGGAGAGCCTACGGGAACTTTGGGAAACAAAACAACATCCGTATAATTGGGGTTCCAGAAAGAGTGGAAACTGAAAAAGGATTAGAGAACCTGTTTGAAGAAATAATGACAGAAAATTTCCCCAATATAGGAAAGAAAAAACCCACACAAATCCAAGAAGCTCATAGAGGTCCAAGCAAAATTAATCCCAACAAACCAACACCAAGGCACATTATAATTAAATTGGCAAACACCGACGATAAAATAAGACTCTTAAAAGCAGCCAGAGAGAAACAGAAAGTTACCTACAAAGAAACCCCCTTAAGACTAGCTACTGCTTTTTCAACAGAAACTAATCAGGCCAGAAGGGAATGGAATGAAATATACAAAGTCATGCAAAGGAAGGAACTGTATCCAAGAATATTGTACCCTGCAAGATTCTCAATCAAAATTGAAAATGAAATCAGAAGCTTCACAGACAAAAAAGGACTAAGGGAATATATTACTACCAAACCAGCAATGCAAGAAATGTTGAAGGGTCTGCTATAATAAAAAGAAAGAGGAAGCAAAGAAGGAACTCGGGGGTAAGGAATAAAATGGCAACAGATAAGTACTTATCAATAATAACTTTAAATATAAACAGATTAAATGCTCCAATCAAAAGACATAGAGTAACCGATTGGATAAGAAAACATGATCCATATATCTGCTGTCTGCAAGAAACCCACCTCAGGAAAAGAGATGCACACAGATTGAGGGTTAAGCAATGGAAGATGGTATTTCAGGCAAATGGAAATGAAAAAAAAGCTGAGGTCGCAATACTTATATCTGACAAATTAGACCTCAAAGTGAAGGACATAACAATTGATGAAGAAGGCCACTTCATAATACTAAAGGGAACAATCCAACAAGAAGAAATAACTCTGGTAAACATATATGCACCCAATATAGGAGCAGCAAAATACATTAAAAAAAAACTCTTGGAGAATATTAAGGGAGAGATTGACAGCAATACAATAAAAGTAGGAGACTTTAATACCCCACTGTCACCATTGGACAAATCCTCTAAACAAAAAATCAGCAAACAAATATCAATCCTAAATGACTCACTAGACCATATGGAATTAATTGACATCTTCAGAATATTTCACCCCAAAGCCACAGAATATACATTCTTCTCTAGTGCACATGGGTCATTTTCAAACATAGATCATATGTTGGGTCATAAGAGTAGTGTCTTCAAATTCAAGAGGATAGAAATCATATCAAGCATTTTCTCAGACCACAGTGGCATAAAACTGGAAATCAACTATAATAAAAACAATAGAAAGAAATCAAACACATGGAGATTAAACAGCACGCTATTAAACAACAACTGGGGAACCAGAGAGATCAAGGAAGAAATAAAAAACATCATGGCAACAAATTACAATGACAACAGAACAATACAAAATTTATGGGACACAGTAAAAGCAGTCTTGAGAGGGAAGTTCATAGCCCTACAAGCCTACTGCAAAAAAAAAACAAAAAAAAAAAAACAGGAAACAACCGTAATAAATTACCTAACTCTACAACTCAAAGAGCTAGAAATAGAGCAAAAAGAAAAGCCCAGTGTAAACAGAAGGAAGGAAATAGTAAATATCAGAGCGGAGATAAACAACATAGTGACCAAAGAAACAATTGAAAAGATCAACAAAACCAAGAGCTGGTTCTTTAAAAGGATAAACAAGATTGATGGACCTCTAGCCAAGCTCACCAAGAAGCAAAGAGAGAAGACCCAAATAAACAATATCAGAAATGAAAGAGGAGAAATAACAACAGACCCTTCCGAAATACAAAGGGTTGTTAAAAAATACTATGAACAACTCTATTCCAACAAATTGGACAACCTGCAAGAAATGGACATATTCCTAGAAAAATATAACCTCCCAAAACTCAATTAGGAAGAATCTAAACATCTCAATAGGCCAATAACTATGGAAGAAATTGAAGTAGTCATCAAAAAGCTCCCAGCACATAAAAGCCAGGGACAGATGGCTACACAGGAGAGTTTTACCAAACATTCAAGGAAGAATTAAAACCTATCCTCCTCAGACTATTCAAAAACATTCAAGAAGAAGGAACACTTCCAAATGCCTTCTATGAAGCCAGCATCACCCTAATACCAAAACCAGATAAAGACAACACAATGAAAGAGAATTATAGGCCAATATCTCTCATGAACATAGATGCTAAAATCCTCAACAAAATTCTAGCAAATCGGATCCAGTAAAACATCAGAAAGATCATACACCATGACCAAGTAGGATTCATCCCAGGAATGCAGGGATCGTATAATATCCGCAAATCAATAAATGTGATACATCACATAAACAAATTGAGAGAAAAAAATCACATAGTCATACCAATTGATGCAGAAAAAGCATTTGACAAAATCCAACACCCTTTCTTGATAAAAACGCTCAGCAAAGTGGGAATAGAAGGAGCATGCCTCAACATCATAAAAGCCATATATGATAAACCCACAGCTGACATCATACTCAATGGGCAAAAACTAAAACCATTTCCCCTAAGAACAGGAACAAGACAGGGATGCCACTCTCACCTCTCCTGTTTGACCTGGTACTGGAAGTATTAGCCATTGCAATTAGACAGGAAGAAATAAAAGGCATCCAAATTGGAAAAGAAGAAGTAACGCTGTCCTTATTTGCAGATGACATGCTACTGAACATAAAAAACCTGAAGAACTCCATCCCAAAACTAATTGACTTAATAAATGAATTTGGCAATGTAGCGTGATACAAAGTTAATGCCAAGAAATCTGTGGCATTTCTATACACTAATAGTGAAATTACAGAAAGAGATACTCAGAAAGCAATCCCATTTACCATCGCACCAAAAAAATTAAGATACTTAGGAATAAACCTAACTAAAGAGGTAAAAGACCTATATGCAGAAAACTACAGGACACTGAAAAAAGAGATAGAGGAAGATGTTAACAGATGGAAGAGCATACCGTGCTCATGGATTGGGACAATCAACATCATTAAAATCTCCATACTAACCAAAGCAATCTATAGATTCAATGCACTACCCATTAAAATACCAATGAGATACTTCACAGACCTAGAAAGAATTCTTCATAGATTCACATGGGACAAAAAAACATCAGGAATAGCCACAGCAATTCTGAGAAAGAAGAAATAAGTAGGTGGAATCTCAATACCATATTTCAAGCTATATTACAAAGCAACTGTTCTCAAAACAGCCTGGTACTGGCACAAGAACAGACATATAGACCAATGAAATAGAATAGAGAACCCAGATATCCACCCAAACCACTATGCTTAACTAATATTTGACAAAGCAGGCATGAACATACAATTGAGTTAAGATAGCCTCTTCAACAAACAGTGTTGGGAAAATTGGACAGATACATGCAAAAAAATGAAACTGGACCACCAACTTATACCAAATACAAAAACAAACTCAAAATAGATACAGGACTTAAACATTAGAAGGGAAACCATAAAAATATTAAAGGAATCCACAGGCAGCACAATCTCAGACATATGTCAAAAAAACTTCTTCACTGATACTGCTCCAAAGGCAATGGAAGCTAAAGAAAAAATAAACAAATGGGACTACATCAAAATAAAAAACTTTTGTACAGCAAAAGAAACCATCAACAAAAAAGCAAGAAAGCCCACTGTATGGGAGAACATATTTGCAAATGTTAGCACTGATAAAGGTTTAATCTCCAACATCTACAGCCAACTTATACAACTTAATAAAAGAAAGATAAACGATCCAATAAAAACATGGGCAAGGGACATAAATAGAACCTTTTCAAAGATGACAGAAGGAAGCCCAAGAGACAAATGAGAACATGTTCAAAATCACTAATTATCCGAGAGATGCAAATCAAAACGACAATGTGATAGCATCTTACACCTCTCAGAATGGCAATTATCAACAAATCAACACATGACAAGTGTTGGCGAGGATGTGGAGAAAAAGGAACCCTTGTTCACTGTTGGTGGGAATGCAGACTGGTGCAGCCACTGTGGAGAACAATATGGAGTTTTCTTAAAAAGCTAAAATTGGATCTCCCATTTGACCCAGCAATCCCACTCTTAGGAATTTATCCTAAGAAATTACAAACACCAATCAGAAAGACTTATGCACCCCTTTGTTCATAGCAGCACAATTTATAATAGCTACAATTTGGAAACAGCCTAGGTGCTCGTCAGCAGATGAGTGGATCAGAAAACTGTGGTACTTCTACACAATGGAATTCTATGCTGCCATTAAAAAGAAGGAACTCTTACCATTTGCAGCAACCTGGATGGAACTGGAGAGCCTTATGCTTAGTGAAATAAGCCAGCCAATGAAGGAGAAGCACCACATATTCTCCCTCATTTGTGGATAATAAAGAACATCGTAGACTGATGAACAAAAGGATAGATACAGAGGCAGTAAAGCATCAAACAGACTGTGATATTATAGCAAGAAGATTAAGTAGAGGTGGGGTAGATAAGAGATCAATCAAAGGACTTGTATCTATGCATATAAGCATAACCAATGAACATAGACACTGGGGGGTTGGGGGTATGCCTGGGAGGGAGGGGGGCAATGGGGAGATATGTATACATGTAACACAATAAAAAAAAGAATTAAAGTTAAGATTATGGGATATAGTAAAAAAATAACTCTATGGAGTAGGATGCAATTCTTATATGAAAATACAAGTTAAAATATCAAGTTTATGGATGTTCTTTTCTACTTCTTATGAGCTCTTGCTCATCTCTTAATACAATGTGCTTTTTTTATCTAAAGAAGAGTCCTTACAAACATTTTCTCGGGCTCTTGGAGACTGACTATAGTATCCTTTGGATTCTAGACTAATAAAACATTTCTCTTTGTCTGCAGTGTGCAATTAAGAAAATTTAGGGTTTTGCTATATTTTGGTGGATGCGTAGTAGAGCTGTGAAAAGTCACAAATAAATACTTATGGGCAAAATGAGTGTCCTGACACTGGACACATGCACAGTGGGAACTTTCCCAGCTTTCATTAGTGATACTAAACACCACATAAGCAGAATCAAATTCCACGGAAAGATCTTGAAGAAATACTTCCAAACACACACCTTGCTGCCTCTCTTGATAATCCATTTTCATATTTTAAAAGTTGTTTTTCAAAAGTGAATTTTCAAAAAGGTGTGAATTGCTATGGTGCAAGGAGAGCACTTGTATTGTACTTTGCACAGTGAAAAAAGTCCTAGTGTGTAAAAGCTTTGCCTTCCAACCAAAATTGTGCATCTGTTCCCATTTTGCAAACTGTCATCACATTGTCAATACCGCCATAAAATCAATAATGTCAATATGACTGAAGTGACTCTGTGTTTTCTATTTTACAGGAACTTCAAGGACCTCTAAGTATTTAGAGGATGATAATCACAGTAACAGCTTTACTTTGAAAAAAAAAAAATCTGTGTTGTTAAATAAACAGTAAAAACAATACCTAGGACAACAAAAGAGTTTATCTGAAAGCAAAAACTTTACCCAATAGTGATAGTTTCATAATCCTTAATGGTCATTTACTAATTAATCCAAGTTCCATCTATGCAAATGTTTTGGCTCATTGAAATAGGCCATCAATGTTAAAAGCATTTACTTACTTCAAAATTATTTTGAAAACTCTTTATAGCTCATCTCTGATTCTTTTATTTACTTATTATTTAAACACGGGAAAAATAGATTATTTTGTTAATTCTAATTCTTCATGTAAACAGTCAGACATTTGGGCAAATTGTCATGTGATTACATAATAGAACTATTAAAGTTTCCCTGCTAGAACACAATACATAGCCTAAATGCCTCTGTGAATTTAACAGTGAAAGAGAAGTTCTGATCTAAGAAAAAGTTAACGGGGCATAGAAATTTTAGTTTCTAAGTGAATTTTAATCACCAACTGGAAAATAGCTTATAATGAGCCTTTGTGTTTTACTCAGAAAACCAGAAAATACTACATAGAAAGGAAAGTCCCTGTCCATTATTGGAATTTTTTTTCTAATAATTAAAATATATACCCCACAGGAAGGAAAGAAAATATTACCTAAATAAATCCTAGTGATTTACTGGTTTGTTAATTTGTTTTATTTTTCCTGCTATAGAGAAGTGAGGGAGAGGGAGAAGAGAGAAAAAGGGGAGATGAGGGGCAGGGAGAGGGAAGAGCACAGGAAAAGGGAAAGGAGGACACAAATGGTAAGAAGAAAGAAGAAAAGGGGAGGAGGGAGAGTTGTAGGGCATGGGGAAGAAGAAATGGCATAGAAGAGGAGAGGACTAGGGAGAGGGGGAAATGAAGATGAGTAGGGGAAGGAAAGGAAGGTAAGAGGAGGAGGAAGGAAAAAAAATAAAAGAAAGGAAGTGGAGGGTAAAGGAGAGAAAGGAAAGGAGAGGGCAAAGAGCAGAGAAAGATAATTTATAATGTGTCCGTTCTGTTCTTTATATTTTGTCCTGCCCATGTATTGACTATTCTGTATTTCTCAGCTTCAGTATAGAAACTGCTTGATAAGAAAGTCAAGCCTGGCTTCTGAGAAAGCATATGTTGTCTTATATTTCTTAACCCCAAGGAAGGGCAAAGAGTGTTTGGGTATGCAGGGTGGTAGGGTTGGGGGGAAAGAGAGGTAAGAGGGAAGAGAGAGATAGAAGGGAAGAGAGAAAAGGAAGGAATAGGCTGGCCCTAAAGTATTTTGCTATGGGTAAAACATCTTGGAAATTTTTATCACCCTCTTAAAGAAAAAAGTCCTATTAATAACTCATTAAATTTTCCTCTACAAAAGTGAAAAGTGAGCTCCTGAAAGGTTTTTATTTAATTTAAGAAATGGATAATGTAAAATCTCCTATATACTATAGGAGAGGGGGGAAATTTCCCTCTAACCTTTTGAATTCTTAGCTGGGATCCCTGTAATAAAGGATAGAGTAGCAAGAGAAAAACAAGCAAAAAATCCTAGAAATTTATTAGCATCTAGGTTTGTTAACATGTATAAATCTGGAACATGGTCCTTGAAATAACTGACTTCATCTGGTCCCCTTGCCCTTTATCTGAACCATAGGCATTCCATTTCATTCCCATAAATTTTGTAAGAACTGCCTTTCAGGGTTTCCTATGAAGCACAGATGGTCCATTGACCTATTACTTCCAGTATATAACTAAATCAGATTAGTAACTATGCTATTTCTAGCTTCTGTAAATGTGCTTGCTTAGATAATGGGAAAATAAGAGCGGGGGTGAGTGGGAGGGAGCCTGGAAATCTGAGCCTGTGATGGAAAGCTGGTATACATCTTTACTGGTCTATGGTCTGGTTGCTGCTCCCTCTTAAATTGTCTGTCTTGCAGGACATGTTTGCTTAATCACTGTTCCCATATTGGAAAGGCCATAAAATAGAACACCCCCAGAGGGAGTTGTCAGGGCTGGCACCAGACCAGGCCTGGAGACAAGGTCTCATGGCTCTAATCCCAGAGGGTTTTTTTTGTTTGTTTATTTGTTTTTGTTTTTCCCTCTTTTTGCCTTTACAGTGGTACCTCGAGATATGAGTTTAATTCGTTCCATAACTTTGAGGCGTGGGAAACTATCAGACACTCCAGTCAGGGTAAACTGGTCGGTTGTGTGCAGCCGGCCAATCCGTGTGATTACTCCTATCTCAAATGTTGCTTGTATTTCAAAGCAAAAATCCCTCGCTCGACAGCTTGTATCTCAAAAATCTCATATGTTAGGGCACTCGTATCTCGAGATACCTCTGTATAAGGTTTACCTTAACTTTATTTTGGGACTGCGAGGTTTGGAGTGGCGATAGCACTTCGTGGATGCTGTCAGCTTTTAAAATAAAGGCTCCAAAGTTCGACCCTTCTGACTGTGGCATCTTCTATTAGACTCATTGAATTTCAATATAACACATCCATCACGTATACATAGGTGATACCCAGGAAAAATGAGTAACTCACCAAGGTGGCTTAGAATTCAGGCTTAAATCCTATCTTCATAGGGAAATGATTTTTAGAAAAGACAAATGGACCCTGAAGAATAAATGAGAGGTATGAAGTTTGTGACAAATTTTGACTTGGTATGGCGTTCATTTTGAGTCTTTTCTGATAAGATGGAGATCCCAGGGAAGGGACTTATGGCAATTGGATTCTTTTGAAGGGCTTGTCTTGAGGCAGATAAGGGGAGTTCAGAGACAGTCTCTCCATGAATTTGCTATTTTTCAAGTACCTACAATTCAAAATAATTAACATCCTAAAGCAGCATATTTTGGGATGGGAAGGCCTAAATTCCTAGTCATATTTTGTATATTCTGCTACCCTTCAGCACCCAAGTGTAAGGATACAGCTTTTCATTAGTCTTTCCCCCTCTGGCCTCTGAGGTTGCAATTTTCTTTCACTTCTACAAAACTCTTTTAATCATGGGGCCTGAAATGACCACCAAGCTTCATCCATTTTTAATTATGGGACATTCAGAAATAGAGTCTCACAGTTGTTTCTATTTGTAGCTTTGGAGTCTTACAGAAATATTTTGCTACACTAAATTTAATTTGGTTAATAATATGGCAAACATCCATTGAAGTCTTTTAGAGGTCAGTCACTGGCCTAGCTATAGTGAATAAGCCCTGAAGAATAAGGATGAAGTTTACAGTTTAAAAAAACCTATTGTGCCAGGTCAGTGTGACTCAGCAGTTGAGTCTTAAACCAGGAACCAAGAGATCACTGGTTTAATTCCCCAGTGAGGGCCACATGCCTGGGTTATGAGCTGGATCCCTGGTGGGATTTTGTGCAGGAGGCAGCTGATCAATGATGTTCCTCTTTTATTAAAGTTTCTATTCTCTATCCGTTTCCCTTCCTCTCTGAAAAATCAAGTAAAAAACATATTTTAAAATTATCCATTGGGAGAACACAGCTTCCCTTAAAACCCTGATCATTAATTTTGATGGAAGGAACTGAATCTCTTTTTAAAAAATTAATTCAGCAAACATTTATTTAGCTCCATTCATGGTCAAAGCTTTAAGGGGGATAAAATCAGTCACCACCTTTCAGAGACATACAGTATGTTATACACAAGATGACATACATGGAAATTAATATACAAGTCTGAATTGGTATGAATATTTATCCTGGTGATAACTGTAATGGTGAGCTGAGCTGTTTTCCCTGGGGTTGTGTCTCAGGACACTGAAAAATGAGCTCCACAGACCAGAAGATTTAAGCAAAAGTGTGGAAAATTTATTACAAGAAGATACAGACTCCCCACAGGGGGAAAGGGGCCCAATAATGGGCTGCCCACTGAAGCCTTGTAGACCAGGGATATATATTTGCTACAAGCCTGTCTACTTGTGCCATCACCTGATTGACTCCTCAGTTGTTCTTGCCCAGCAATGGATCTAAACTTGCCCTGTTTCTATGAGTTCTTTCTCTGTCCCTGTGCTGAACTTGCCCTGTTTCTATGCATTTGTATACCTTGTTCCCACAGGCCCTCTCTTGTTTTTCCATGCCTCCCATGTTGAGTCCAGAAACATTTTATTTAGCAAATGCATGGAGAGACTGTCTCTATTTGGTTGGTTTCTGTGGTTGGGCTGCTCAAACTGCCCTGTCTGCCCTGCCTAGGTGCCACCTGCCTTTGTTTCCCACTGCACCCCTGCCTTATTTTCCTCTCACTGGCAGCATGTTTTTTCTTCTTGTTTCCAAATGAATGAATGAATGAATGAATGAATGAAAAGAACGCAAGCTCAGTCTCTCCTTTTTTTTTTCCTGTCCTCAGCTGGCCACACAATGGAGTCTGCTTTCATCTCTCCCCCCATGACTTGCTATCTCACAATAGCTTTTTATATTTTTAGGAGTTATATTATTCTTACAGAGTTTGCTCAACATTATATCACTGACATATAGTTTTATATCAAGTTCAAAGAATGTAATGAGCCCTAATGAGTTTAGCTCAGTGGATAGAGTATCAGCCTGGGGACTGAAGGTTTCTGGGTTTAATTCCAGTCAAGGGCAGGTACCTAGGTTGCAGGCTTGATCCCTGGCCCTGATCAGGGGACATGCAGGAAGCAAAAAATTAATGTGTCTCTCTTACACTGATTCTTCTCTCTTTCTGTTTCTCTCCCTTCCTTCCACTCTCTCTAAAAGTCAATGGAAAAATATCCTCAAGTGTGGAAACCTCTTTCCACGTCCCGCGTGGTTCAGGGTTCCCGGGTCAGGGTTCGGGTTCTGAAGGAGGCCGCATGCAAACGAAATAAGAGACTAGAAAATATTAATTTGGCGATATTGGGGGGCCAGGCGGGAGCCTTCCTCTAGTGGGAAGGACTACCCTTTTGCTCTGGCCTCCTTCTCCCTTTTATTAAGGCTTTGGGACACACCCCTAGCCTTTAGGCAGGAAATAACAGAAATTAACATGATACAAACAGATAGTTTCGACTAAACAATGAGTAATCAGCTCTGACCTTTCAGAGCAATTAAGGTTGGCCAGCCTTCTGGCTTCCTATTTACATCCTTTTAGTGAGAACAATTACATCCACCTATGAGAACAACATTTGGTCTCCGACACTCAAGTAAGGATTAACAAAATAAAAATTAAAAAAAGAATATAATGAATATTTTCTTTTTATAATTTATGAAGGCAACAAATTAAAAAACACAATATAGGAAATAGGAGTATAGCCTAGAACTCTGCAAGTTATTTAAAAGTGGCTATGTTAAATAATATTTTTCAAGATAGTATTCTGATGGAATGATTTTTAACACCATTATCAAAAGATTTTAGAAGAAACAATGTGAAAGCAAGAAGTTATTATGTAGATCTCTATCTCTGTCTTTATATCCATAAACAGTAATAAAGGAGTGTAGTTCTCCTACCAAAAATGACAGAGTCCGTCCTCAAGCTCACTTCCTAGATATTGGCAATTCCTCCAAAGTTCTTACATCATTACAGAAAAGAAGAGGAGGAGGAAGAGGAGGAGGAGGAGGAGGAGGAGGAGGAGGAGGAGGAGGAG
>PVJN01039888.1:0-19570 GCA_004026805.1 Lasiurus borealis
CTCTGTAAATACTTTACCTTTCCCAAAACCATACATTTCTTGGCAAAGGATATTCCTTATCCTCACTTGATATTCTGCTCAGCATGAAAGCGGGCCCTCCAAATAATTTTAAGTGTATGTTTGATGGTGAACAACCATTGGTATGGTGAATAAGTATCTACTCTAACATAGAACTTACATTCAACTTGTGGAATGTTTCCTTATAGATTGTGTTGTATATTGGCTTGGCATGATTTGAAATCGATTTGCTTATGACTGAAGTGAAGTTCTTTTGCTCTAAGGGTGAATTTGTTTACACTGAGGAAGCTACTCAAGACTTGTCATCTACATCTGTTGTTGATAAGCCAGTAGCTCAGCTGTTGACAGGTACCCCTGGAGACTTATGGATAACATATGCAAGAGTGTCTATGATGTAAGGAAGTAAGGATGGTTGGTCTCAGCAAGCCACTCTTTGGTGATTTAAATAATTCTCTGAAGATCTTGAGACACTTGTTTCTGTCATATTCAGGCAACTTTTGGTAGGCAGTTGTTTTAAACCATGTAGTCTTAGGAAGAGTAGGGGCATGAGCTCCTGCCTTGGCTATGGTGTAAGCCATTTATGTGTATTGATTTTGCCAGGGAATAATAACCTTTGGGGCAACCATCTTCCTGCCCCCACAGTTACTGTCTGTCATCTACTAGGTAGAATGTCAGCAGCAAAGGACCTGAGCCAGCAGCTGATACCCCGCTTTTAGCTGGACAGACTGATTCTACCTAGAACTAACTCATGGGAAGTTAACCTCAACTAAATTTACACTTATTGCTGTCATTTCCCCTTTTTCTGGAACAATAGTGTAAGTAATCTATTATTGGTTTGGTGTGTCATTTATTTATTGGCTTGTTAAGAAACATTATTCTGTATGCTATTGGCTTGTGAAGTATTAGTATTATGAATTACAAGTCCTACTGTAAAACCATGTTAAATATATTATTGGCAGGGATAATATCTCTAAGCATAATTGCCCCAGACAAAATGTATTGAAAATTTATTATATATATATATTAGCCCTAATCAGTTTTGGGTTTTGGCTCAGTGGATAGAGTGTTGGCCTGAGGACTCAAGGGTCCCAGGTTCAATTCCGGTCAAGAGCATGTACCTTAGTTGCGGTTACATACCCAGGAGAGGGTGTGCAGGTGGCAGCTGATTGATATTTCTCTCTCATCAATGTTTCTAACTCTCTATTCCTATCCCTTTCTCTCTGTAAAAAATCAATAAAGAACATTAAATGTATGTGTGTATATATATGATATATATCCGAGGAGAAGGGAGAAGGGAGAAAGAGAGAGAAACATCATTGATGAGAGAATCATTGATTGGCTGCCTCCTGCATGATCCTACTGGGAATTGAGCCCACAACTCAGGCATGCACCCTTGAAAGGAATTTAACCTGGGACCCTTTAGTCCACAGTCCGACCGACACTCTATCCACTGAGCCAAACCAGCTAGGACTGAAAATTTATATAGGTTTTTTTAATTTATTTGTTTGTTTTTTAATTTATATTATGAGGAAAAAGTAATATTTCTAAAGTAAGTAGATTTCCCATATGATCGGGATGAAAAATGAAGTAATTAACAATATGTTTCTATTTGCATTTGGATAGATTTCTAGGCCACATTTGTTGGCATTTCTTTTTCTAAAATGGCACACATCACATCTGAGGTAATTAAATGAAATTGTTAAGTATTTCTCTAAAAAACTACTTCAAAGTGCAGCAACTAATTGCAAAATCTGATATAGTAGAGCTTCTTTATAATGTTTCTTTTGTATAATATATATTTTATCATCTTGTACATAATTTTTATGGCTTCAAGCTGACTCTGTAAATTCTGGAGTGAGGTGGTAGGGAGGGAAGCTCCTAAAGTAACACTGGAAATCCCAACGTGGCCACTTAATAAAATAAGTCAATGGCTTAGTTACAAGTTACAGAAGTATCTTGCTTCAGAATTCACAAAAATCTATTTTTCTAACTAAGAGAATTAGTTTAAAAACTGTGTGTTGCACCCTGTTATATACTCTTATAGGGATTAGCATTTATTTTGAAAAAGTTTGCATTAACAATCTTATCCCTACTCCATTTTTTTGCTTGAATTGTTCATTGCCTGACTGTTGATCATTTTATTACTAAAGGTTCAATTTAGTATACTCATAAAAACTTATTTCAAGCTATCTGAAAGAAACATAAAAGAGGAGGAGACACATTTCATTTGCACCACTTTTTGGAGCTTTCCAACATCGCTACTAATTTTAGTTCCTCTTTGCTTCCAATCTGACATCTTGTAAATACAGCACCTCCACTATTTGCTTCATTTAATTTTTCAGTTTTTTGGCCTCCTTCTGCTTCTTGTCTGCCATTAATTATTCTTATTTCCCTGACATTTCCCTTTTCAATAACACCCTAGGTATTTATTATTATGCAACATTAACAATTGGTTTTCAGAAGGTAATGCAAACATCAGTTTTATCTTGTGATTACTCTACAGAAAGTATATCCTATAATATTTTTAAGGTAGCAGAGCAGTTATTCTTAAATTATTTACGTGTGAAAGATGATGTTTTAATGCCACTTCAATGAAGTGACTCTGACTTTAAGACACTTCACCACATCGAATAAATAAGAAATTCTTATAGAAATTTTCTCAACCCATTGTAAGTCATACAAATGAAGAAAGGATTCTTCAGAGACTCATAGATAAATGGAATATAAACACAGTGGTTACTCATTCTTAGGGACTGCTATTTCTTCCTTTTCATTGTCTTCTGTACTAACTCAAAAGAAGAAAAATTCCTCCAACGAAGTGTACTTTTTTATTTACCTTTTTACTTTATTCAATCACTAACTCATTCATTCAATAGCTATTGAGCACTTCTTCAATGTCAGATAGAATTTGTATGCTTTGGGAATAGAACAGTAAATGAAACAAAGTTGGCTATCATGTCAAGGGAGTGGGTTCATATAAGTGTCTAGTAAAGGAGGTAAGTGAGATGAAGCAAAATAAAACAAAGGGAAGGTAGTAGCAGAAATTATTTGTATAATATGGGGTGACTCCCTCAGTAGGCTGATACTGGAGTTGAAGTCTGAATTAATTTAAGGAGAAATCCAAGTACCCATATGTGTGATGAGCATCCAGACAGAGGGAATAGTACCTGTTAACACTTGATGCACTTTAGAAAGAACAAGAATTACTGAGGCTATATTCTAAGGAGGCAATCAGATTAATCTCTAAAGGAACAAATATAAAGATGGATAGAATCAACCAAAACAAACATTTCAGTGTGCTGGAAATAGCTTGAATTTACATAATAAAAAAAGTATTCATTCTTAAACAAAATGCTGAACTTGTAGTAAAAGCATGAAATTTGCAGCTTTTTTTCCCTAGTCATGATCCCATCAACCCCTATTTTCCTAATTCCCATTAGAAGGCATAGAACATTTCTACAGAAGAGGGAGGGTCAGTGCTGAGCCCTGGCTTCTTTCTGTCATGGAACAACAAACCTCACTCATTTTTGAGCATTGGTCAATGCAGTGGTATAGTCTGTGCACTTAGAGGTCCATCAGTGGGGAAGGCCACCAGCTCTGCCTGAGGTTCCTTTCTTGGTTGAAGCAAACATACATGACTTGAGGTAGTATGCTTGCACAGAGGAGACCAGAGAGGGCTTAAGCTTACCTCACACTCATGGCCAATACTGAATCTGTGCTTATACTCCCCGAGGAGCAGCAACAAGGACCTGTGAAATGTACAAGCCAGGGCAGCCATGAAAACCCAGAGTGCACTTTCCTACCCACCTAGGGACCCATCAGATAGATAAAGGGTGACTTACTGATTTAAGATGCTTGAGAACAACTCTGCCCAATCACTAGAGGGCCACTAAGTTATACAAAGACAAGTACAAACCCTGAGAGAACAGGCTTAAAGACAAAAAAAAAATACTAAGGAGAAACATAAGCTGCTAAACATTGCAGAAAAAACTGATTTCACAGATCTAGACTGATCAAGCCACTAAATAAGAAAACTGCAAACAAACAAACAAAAACCACACACACAAAACAAACAAACAAAATATAGCAACAATGATCTACAAAGAGGGAAAAATCAACATTAAAAACTCTGCATTTCAGAAACTATCATGAAGTATCATATTTATCCTTAGTTTCCCCTGCTGGACCAAGCGTTGCTCCCATAAATCTTAAAGGAGTCTATCATTCCTTCTGCCACTTCTGTATAGAGTAACCTGTGTAGAACTATGAAGTCAGTGTATGACTTATCAGTGGAATAAAATCTCATTTGAGTTTTGCCCAAGAACTGTTGAAGTCTATTTCCTCATTTGGCTAAGATATGTTTGGGATTGCTAACAAAGCTTCTGTCTTTTTCATTTATACATTTTCTATTTTATTGAAATAATATCTGAAAGTTAGGCAATACAGCACCAAAGTAAGCAGGAGCTGGGAGTCTTTCAATATGGGAGTGAAAATTAAATAAAACTGTCTGTGAGAATTTAAAAGCAATATTATAAGTAACCAAAAGTTAGTATGTTTTTTATTATCATCATCATCCAAAAGTTCTAATGTCAGTAATAAAATGCTTATTAAAAATTAGTGGCCCGATACATGGATTTGTGCATGTTGAAAGGAAATTAAGAAGAAAGATTCATGTGGTAATTATGTTACTGCAAAAATTTACATGTCAAAATAGCATATATAATATGGTATTATAAAATTAAATCATGTTTGTGATTGGTGCCAGTGAGAGATTTATATGTATCGCACACGCACGAGTAAACTTTTATTTTTAAATTGCCAGTGTGCATCATATGTACTGGCCAGTTGGTCAGTCAGACCATGTCAAAATAGTATATATAATATAATATAGGTATATTATATATACTATTAGAACACACCTGCAATTGTCGCCAGTGAGAGCTTTATATTTTTAGACATGAGTGAATCAATGTGTTTGTTTTTTAATTGCCAATGTACATTATATGTACCAGTCAATTGGTCAGTCAGAAGGGTGGACGAACATATGGTCAATCACTTAGCGTTTTATATATATAGATAATATATTGGGTTTAAATTCTGAACAAGTGCTGGTGTTAAGATTTTATAAAAGATACTAGAGGCCCAGAGTGCAATTAAATCATGTGCAGTTAAGGTCCATAGGTTTAGCTGCGATCAGGGCCGTGTCTGCCATCCAACATTGCTCCTCCATGTCTATGGCTCCTGCCCCATGAAACTCCATACTCACAGCCCCCACCCCACAAGGCTGCTCAGCCTCAGCCGCCCACACCCTGCGATGTTCCTCCACTTCAGCTGCCCCAGGAAGCTCCACACTAACATCCCCTGCCCTTTTAGGCTCTTCTGCCTCACTGCCCCACCAAGCTCCAAACTCTCAGCCCCGACCTCATGAGACACCCCAGCCTCCATGGCCCCGCACAACCACGCCATGAGAACTGGGCTAGTCCTTTGGTCATTTGGGCCCAGAGCTCCCTCTTTCCCTGCTGTGCCACCAGCGGCTGGGGGCCCACAGCTCCCACTCCTTCAGCTCCCTGACCTGCTGATTGGTCATCTGCCCAGTCATTTTGATCATGATGGCTCCTGGATTTTTATATATTAGGGTGTAAATTTCTAGCTAACACATTTTACTACACATCTTTAAATATTGTGTTCTGCACATTAATTTTGAAAACTTCTGCTGTCAACCTCAAAAGAATAAGACTCAGCTACAGGCAATTCTTCTGAGATTGTTTATACCTTGTCAAAATCACTTGAGTTTACTTCAAGGTACAGTGTTTGAGCCTATTTTCTATTTGTAAATATTGTTGCATTTATTTCCTTCTCATTTTATATTTAATAACAAAATTATATATGTAAGATACATGACATGAAATTTAAATATACATATATAGTAAAATGATTGTTAGTATCAAGCTAGTTAACATATCCATGTCTTCACACATAATTGCATTTAAACAGTAGCTTTGAAATAAATAATAATTGCACACTAATTTTAAAGACTGAGAAATAAAGATTGTTTTAGTTCATTTTTGTCATTTAATGTAGAACTTTATCATTATCATCATCATCATTATTATTATTACTACTACTACAAGAGACCTGCTGCACAAAATTCATGCATGGGGGGTGGGCAGTGTCCTTCAGCCCAGCCTGTTCTCACTCCAATCTGGGATCCCTTGAGGGATGTCCAACTGCCCTTTTAGGACTGATCCATGTAGGATCCATGTAGAATCAGGCCTAAACAGGTAGTCAGACATCCCTTTTGCAATCCAGGACTGCTGGCTCCCAACTGCTCACATGCCTGCCTTCCTGATTGCCCCTAACTGCTTCTTCCTGTAAGCCTATCACCCCCCAACAACTCCCCTGCCAGCCTGTTTGCCCCTAACAGCTCCTTTGTCAGCCTGTTTGCCCTTAACTGCCCTCCCTCACAGGCCTTTGTCTTTGCCAACTGCCCTCCCCTGTTGGCTATCTGTGGTGGCCATGTTTTGTCCACATGTGGGCAGGATTGTGTGAACACATGAGTGCAGTCATCTTGTGTGTTGGAGTGATGGTCAATCTGCATATTACTCTTTTATTAGATAAGATAGAGGCTGGATACACAGATGGGGGGTAGCTGGTTTTCCTTGAAGGGTGTCCTGGATCAGGGTGTGTGTTTCCTTGGGCTGTGGAGTGGCCTAGGCAAGGGGTGGTTTGCAGGCTGGCCATGCCCCCTGGGGGACCCAAGTGGAGGCCCTGGTATCTGGGATTTATTTATTTCCTATAATTGAAACTTTAAAGCCTGAAGCAGAGCCAAGCCTTCTGCTTGCAAAGCCATTGAAACTTTGTTGCCTTAAGCAGAAGCCTGGGTCCACCAGGGTGTGCAGAAAGCTTGGCTTCCTCCATCAACAGGGGCAACCCAAGCCTCCCTTCTGCTCTCTCTGTGGCCATAGCCATCTTGGTTGGGCTCATTTGCAAACTCACTTGATTGGCTGGTGGGTGTGGCTGGTGGGTGTGGCTTGTGATTATAGTGGAGGAATGGTCAATTTGCATATTACTCTTTTATTAAACAGAATTACTAAAATTGTCATTGTAGGCAGAGTAATGACCCCTAAAACTATCCACACCCTAATTTCTTGAACCTGTGAAAATATTACTTTACAAAGTAAAAGAACTTTGTAGATGTGACTAAGTTAAGGACTTTGAAATGGAAAAGTTATCCTAGATTATTTGAAAGGGTTATATTTAATCAAATGTTCCTAATAGGAGTGGGATCTTTCCTTACTGAGATCAAAGGAAGTGAATGGTGAGAGGGATGCAGCATTACTGACTTTGATTATAAAGGAAAGGGGCCAAAAATAAAGGAACAAAGGAGTCCTTTGAAAGTCAAGGAAACCATGTATGCACTAGAGGCCCTGTGCATGAAACTGTGCACAGGTGAGGTCTGGCCGGCCCAGCCCTATTGGGGCTGATTGGGCTAGGCTAACTTGTGGGAGGGGACATGGGAAGTTGGCCACCTGGCCCTGATCCTGATCAGGGTGGGGGAGCTGATTGGGGCAGGGCCAGCGAAGGGGAGGGGCCATGGGCATTGGCTGACTGACCCCACCCTCTGTTCAAACTCCCAGTCAAATTCCTAGTCAAGGGACAATTTGCATATTAGTCTTTTATTATACAGGATAACCCATGGACACAGACAATAGATGGTGAAGGCCTGGTTGGGGGGAGGGGGAAGGCTAGAATAGGTCAATGGGGACAAAAAAGGGGGACTTATGTAACATTTTTAATAATAAAAATGTGTAAATAAATAAATAAATAATAAATGATTTAAATCAGGAAAAAAAAAATCAAGAAAACCACACTGAGCAATGTGGTTAGAGCATCAGCCTGAACACCTAAGGGTTATAGGTTCCATTCCCAGTCAAGGGCATGTACCTGGGTTGCAAATTCACTCCAAGACCCTGTTTAAGGTAGGTGGGGGAGGCAACTTATCAATGTGTCCGTCTCACATGGATGTTTCCCTCTCTCACACACTTTCTCTCTGTCTATCCCCTCTTATAGTCTCTAAAATTCAATGGGAAAAAAATATTTGTGGGTGAGGATTAACCAGGAAATAAAAAAATAAAAGAAACCCATTCTCTCCAAACACCTGCAAACAGAAACAGTTTTTCCAGGATCCTAGTTTTGGCCTAGTGTGACCTATTTGGGGCTACTAATCTTCAAAACTGTAAGGCAATAAATAAGCTATTTTTTAAAAGACTTTTAATTGATTTTTGTAGAGAAAGGAAAGGAGAGAAAGAAGCATGAATGTAACCTCCAAAGGCTGCTTCCCATACACCTCCTACTGGGAATCAAGGGTGCAACCTGGGCATACGCCCTGACTTGGAATCAAACTGGCAACTTTTTGGTGCATGAGCCACCCTGCCATGGCACGGAAAAGTTATTTCAAGGCTCTAAATTTTTCAGAATTTGTCACATTAGCTATCAGAAATTAATATAATTTACATATTTTGGTAGTCACTCAAAATTATACTAAAAAATTGGCATTTCCATGTTTGAAATACATTGTGAAATGTGATATTTTTATGAATCTTTGGTAAATCTATTATTCCATTTTTGTCTCCCATTTGTTACTTATTGCTATGATTTTACTAACATTACTTTCTAAAAGGATTTGTATTTAAGATAAAAAAATGACTCTTAAATCAACTGTGAGTGAATAAAGATTGACAAAATTGGATACTTTATGTATTGAACATGAATTTTTTAAGGCCAATTCTGAAAAACTCATTGGCATATCTGGATATGTTATGTGTCAAAAGCAGGAACTGCAGTGTTATTGTTTATTATCAGAGTAGGTCAAAGATTTGTTCCTTTCAATATAAAATACACTGAGATAATTACCATGTATTAATAAAAACATTTTTATTTTTTAAACTTTCTGTTTTTGTACTACTGAATTTTATTTATTTGT
Source organism: Lasiurus borealis (assembly GCA_004026805.1). Lineage (NCBI taxonomy): Eukaryota > Metazoa > Chordata > Mammalia > Chiroptera > Vespertilionidae > Lasiurus > Lasiurus borealis. The sequence goes on from PVJN01039888.1 coordinate 9,002, forward strand.
TTATTTTTACTGTCTTGGTTATACAGTGTTCAATATAAGAAAATTTTCTCTGCTTGCATTTTTCTGACTACATATATATTGTTTCCTCACATAAGTATTACTGAAAATAATTTTGTCATGTATAAATGTTTAAAAAATGACTTACTCTGTGTGTCAACTATACCATATATGCCAGAGATTTGACCAATCACATATACATACACTCACAAAACTTTCTTTCCAAGTATGGTACATTTTGAAAGAGACTCTTTGTTTAATAAATGATTTTCCCATGTAACACTTGCTGCAGTCACATTGCTATCTTGTAACACTATAAAATAACAAATAGGAATGAGAATATCTACGAACTTGAAAGACATGCTAATGTAATAAAATTAGGTCAAAGTAGTATATTTGTATCTATAAAAGTCATTTGGGATTTCTATTTTTTTAAGAATGCTTTATACTTCACACAAAACAAATGATATTTCTTCTAAAATGTATTAAATATGATACAAATAAAGGGTTTTTTACTTTAAAGGCTTATATTTTACTTTATCTCCAAGCTTAATTTTCAATTTGAAAAGTTTACCTTATAAATTAAATGGTGATTGTGAATAATACTGAAATGAGCATGGAAGTGCCAGATATCTTTGAGATCCTGATTTCCATTCCTTTAATATATACCTAAAAGTGAGATCGCAGGGCCATCAGGTTTTTCTGTTTTTATTTTTATTTTGAAGAACCTCTATACTGTTTTCTACAGTGCCTGCACCAATTTACTTGCAATGCGATATTTTAAGCCTTAAAAAATAAATACAACTATTTGCGACAACGTGGATAGAACCGGGAGGACATTAAGCTGAATGAAATACTAGTAAACCAGACACAGAACAAATACTATGCGATCTCATGTACACGAGGAATCTAAAGTAGTCAAACTCTGAAAAACATAAAGTAACATTGTGGTCACCGAGTGTAGGGGGAGGGGAAAACCGGAAGGTATTTGTCAAAGGGTACAAAGTTTCAGTTATGCGCGATGAATACGTCCTAGAAATCCAGTGTATGTCTACAGTTAGCAATACTGTATTGCACACTTAAATTCCTTCTAAGAAAGCAGAATTTATATTGTTCTTATAACAAAAATAAATAAATAAAGCAGGTGGGAGAAAACTTTGGAGGTAATGAATATGTTTATGGAATTGATTGATGGTTTTACAGATGTGTGCAGTTGGTCCTTGAAAAACAGAGGGTGTTAGGTACACTGACCCCTGTGCAGTTTAAAACCTATATATACCTTTGACTTCCTCCAAAACTAACTACTAATAGTCTACTGCTGACAGGAAGCCCTACCAATAACATCAACAGTGGATTGATATATACTTTCACGTTATATTTATATTACATAGTGTTTTCTTATAATAAAGTTAGTTTGTGAAAATATATTATTAAGAGAAATCATGAGAAAAGACATTTACTGTATTGTATATGTGTATTGAAAAAAAAGTCCACGTATAAATGGACCTGTGCAATTTAAATAGATGTTGTTAAAAAATCAATTGTAATTATCTCCAAACTCATCAAGTGGCATACATTAAATATGTACAGCGTTTTGAAATCATACCTCAATAAAGAAGTATTTCCAAATGATTTGGTACATTTAGTTTCCATAATAGAGAAGTCAAGTACTTCTAAAATGTATTAAATATGATACAAGCATCCTACAGAGTCATCATGCTGATTGGATACAGTGACTTCTCTTGTTTTTCAACTACAGTTTGTCACCCAGCTTTGCTCTTATGGACAACTCAATAATGTTTTCCTTGAGAGAGAATATTTTATATTTCATGTCTGACTAATGTTGACTCTAAAAGTTTGTTGGACATAAAACCATTTTACAAGGATTTGCAATATGTTCCCCAATTGAACAATTTACAATTTGTATAAACACATCTTTATTTTCATTGTAAAGCAAGCACATCACTGCAAAGCTATTTAACAAAAGCAGAATAAGAATGAATATGGTCAAAACTGAAAAGAAAATAATATGCTCATCAGCTCAATAGTACTTAGAAAATTTCTCTCAATTTTAAACCAACATAACTTCAAGAAATAAAATACAAGAAAGCATTTCCATTATGTGAAATAATAGAGTAATAGAAAAATGTCAAATAATCTAAGAAGTTTTGCTATTTCATTGTTAATTTACAAATATTATTATTATTCCTTACAGACTCTAGTCCTTCCTTGCCATATAACGTATATGACAAATATTTATTATGTGCCTTCCAGATGTGAATCAGAGGGGAGTAATTCTCGAGATAAAATCACCGACATAAATGAGCTGACAATAAGGATGCATAGCTACAATAATTAAAAAGAAGAAAACAGCCCTGGCCAGAGTGTCAGCCTGTGCAGTGAAGGGTCATGGGTTAGATTATTCCATGTCAAGGGCATGTACCTGGGTTCCAGGAGACAACCAATTTCTCTCTCTCTCTCTCTCTCTCTCTCTCTCTCTCTCTCTCTCCTTTGCCACTTCTTTCCTCTTTTCCACTCTCTCTCTAAAAAAAAAAAATCAATAAATATACTGATGTTAGGCTTAACAAAAACAAATTTAAAAAATAAGTAAACAAAGGAAACTCTAAATAAAACAACAAAGCTGAACTAATGCAAAATAAATTCTGAGAAGGAAATGCACAGAGAGAATGCAAAGTAGAAAAACCTTACCAAAAGGTTTTTGGTGGAAGGGAGATGGTTAGGGACTATTCCTGAGAGTTTATGCCTCATCAGTCTTCTGAAGGTAAATATGAGAACAGGGGAATAGTTTAGGTGACATGTGTTTCTGATGAAGAAAGCAGCACATTCAAGCCACTGAGTTGAAGTTTTGAACAACCTCAGTTCCCTTAAAGTGTTGGGAGCACTGTGGATAAATGAGGAAATTCCAGAAGTGAAGCAGGCGAAATAAGCATAAGTGGAATTGTAAATAACTACAGGACCCCTCGGTGCAGAAGTCAACCACTTTGGTACTCTTGTACCTTTTAAAAACACAGTCTAATGTTTCACCAAACAATTATCTCCTGAAAAAAAATATTACTCCTTTTTAATTTATCTGACTCCCTCATTATGATATGAAATAAATAAAGATATTGTTCATTCAAGTATTCCATCCAAGGAAAGTGAATTATTATTTTTTTCTTTTTCATTTTTATTGTTGCACTCTTGACGAACAGTACTTGTTAAACTAAATCTGCTGTCCTATACAAAAATGTAGAGTTACTACTGCTGTGCATTCCATTCCCTGAACACAGAGAAGTCCAATGAAAAAATATGGAACAATAACAAGTAGGTATTGCTATAGCTGGTTTGACTCAGGGGATAGAGCATCAGACTGAAAGGTCCCAGTTTCGATTCCTATCAAGGGCACATCCCCAGGTTGCCAGCTCGATCCCCAGTCAGGGCATGCAGCAGTCAGCTGATCAATGATTCTTTTTCATCATTGATGTTTCTCTCTCTCTCCCTTCTCCCTTCCTCTCTGAAATCAATAAAAACTATATTAAAATAAAGAAGTAGGTATACATCACAGCCCTATCTTAGAACTTTAGAAGCAAGTTAATACTTTATAATAAAGTTCATTATGTGTATAACCTATGAATTATACTCATAATGTGACCTACAAATACTGGCATGTGTGTACAAAGATGCAATATACCCATAACATGTATTGCAATACAAAATATTTTGTACCAACCTAAATCTTCAGCTTCACTATAGTACATAGATATATTTATTATGACTTTACATAGATTAAAGCCCTACTTAGCTTTTAAAACTTTCTACAGACATCATTACATAGACAATGACAAAAATAATTTGCAAGATACTATATGACAGAAACAGCACTTTCAGTTTAGAAATTGTCCTAAAGATCCGATAACTGGAGACCCCTAGAAGTTGTCATTGTTACAAAAACCTGTTATTCGAAAACTTCTGGACACAAAGTCAAGAGGAGCTTGTCCAACTACATAATAAAGCAAAAGTGTATGATGTTTGTGTAAGAGAGACAATAAAGTCACCAAGTAAATTCATTACTATAAAAATGTTGATAGAGTATTGAGAAAAAAAAAATCCATAAAATATATCCATTAAAGTTCATTCCTCTTTTGTTTAAGATTTTAATTTTTAACAAGTAAAATATTCTCTACTCCTTACAATGTATTTTACATGTTGAAGACTCCAATCTAACCACAGGGGACATATTACCCCCTGACTTCTGTAAAGTATCATTCAAATGCATTGTAAAGAGCATTAATACAATGTTATCTTACATAGACATATCCTATCTAATAAAAGAGTAATATTCAAATTGACTGTCACTCTAACACACAAGATGGCCCCGTCCCCATGTGGACACAAGATAGCCACCAAAAGATGGCCAGCAAAGGGAGGGCAGTAGTAGGCAATAAGGCCAGCAGGAGAGGGCAATTGGGGTCAACCAGGCCTGCAGGGGAGGGCAGCTGGGGTAACCAGGCATACAGGAGAGGGCAGTTCTGGGGGATCAGGCTTGCATGGGAGGACAATTGAGGCGGACCAGGCCTATAGGGAAGAGCATTTGAGGGAAACCAGGCCAGCAGGGGAGGGCAGTTTGGAGGGACCAAGCCTACAGGGAGAGCAGTTATGGAAACCTGGCTGGCAGGGGAGGGCAGTTAGGGTTGACCAGGCCAGCAGGCAAGGACTATTAGAGGTAATAGGGCTGGCAGGGGAGCAGTTAGTCGAGAATGTTTATATATTTTCAGAAAAACAGCTCCAAGACCATGTGAAATCCTACAACAGAGAATGCTTCAGCTATGAAGACAAGAGGAGAAGCAGTCCAGAGATGGAAGATGCTGATGACACCTTGCCATCCTAACAGTCAGCAGCTCTGCATCGATGCAGGTTGCCCAGGACCAAACCAGAGAGGGTTAGACCTGCATTGCCACCATTTGTCCACATCCAGAACTGAAATATCATTGCTAATATGTACATTCAAAAAACTGTTGGACATTGAAACTGGGACTCAAAGGACTGTTGGTCCAGAAAGAAAGATACTATAGACTTATTCATTTACCTCTTAGCATAGCCATTGTTGCTTGTCTTATTTTTTGTTCTTAATATTTATTTCTAGTCTGCAGATGCAAGATTTTTTAGAGGAAAAGAAAACGGGGGAGATGTCAAAAACCAAATATTGTTCTCAATAAATGGATGTAGACAGGAGGCCAGAAGGCTGGTCAACCTTAATTGCTCTGAAAGGTCAGAGCTGATTACTCACTGTTTAGATGAAACATTATTGGTTGAAGCAACATCTATCTGTTTGTTTCATGTTAATTTCTGTTTTGTTGTTTCCTGCCTAAAGGCTAGGAGTGTGTCCCAAAGCCTTAATAAAAGCGAGAAAAAGGCCATAGCAAGTGGCAGTCCTTTCCACTAGAGGAAGGCTCACACCTGCCCCCCAATATCGCTAAATTAATGTTTTCTGGTCTCTCTTTTAATTTGTGTGCGGCCTCCTTCAGAACCCGAACCCTGACCCGGGAACCCTGAACCACTCGGGATGTGGAAAGAGGATCCCACAGTTAGGTATCAATCAGGCTGGCAGGGGAATGATTAGGGAAGTTCAAGCTGGCAAGCAGAAGTGATTAGGGGCAATCAGGCAAGCAGACAGGTGAGCCGTTGGGAGCCAGTAGTCCTAGATTGTGAGAGGGATGTCTGACTGCTTGATTGGGCCTAAATGGGCAATCGGACAGTCCTTGAGGGGTCCCAGATTAGAGAGGTTGCAGGCTGGGCAGAGGGACACCTCCCCGCCCCATACACGAAGTTTGTGACCGGACCTCTAGTTCCTTCATAAGTGACAATGTTGTGTATATGTATTCACATATATAAAAGGGAGAGGGAAAGAGGTAGAGACATCAATGATGAGAGAATCATTGATAGCTGCCTCCTGCACATCTCACACTGGGAATCAAATCTGCATCCTAGGCATGTAACTAGACCAGGAATCAAACGTTGTTCTCTTGGTTCATAGGTTAGATGCTCAACCACTGAGACTTGCAGGCAGGGCTCCATTTATTTTCTTATATTTTTTTCTCTCTCTTGCATTCCAGGAAGTGTCACAGTATCATTTATATGCTACCAGTCATTGAAGCCTAAAATTCCAGAACTGTATTTTACTCTTTCCTCACTCATTTCAAATACAGATGGATTTTTATCTAAGGGTTCAGATTATCTGTTTCCTATATTCAACCCTGCCATGACAATTCTAGATCAGACCCTCATTGTTTATCTCCCAAATACTATAATTGTTCCTCACTTATAAAATCTTTTTGATGACTTCCACTGAATGGAAAGGTCCTATTCTTAAGGGTCCCTGGAACTGTTCCTGGTTTAAACCATCCCTAAATAAATCTATGTTTCTCACATTCTGCAGAATTCTGCAGAATTGTTGTAGGCATTGTTATAATTAACTAGAGGCCTGGTACATGAAAATTCATGCACTGGAGGGGGTCCCTCAGCTCAGCCTGTACCCTCTCACAGTCCAGGAGTTCTCAAGGGTGGGAGGTGACCTGGCAATCAGGGGAAGGCAACACCCCATCACACCTCTGCTGCTGCCAGTGCCAGCAGCACAAACCTCACACAGCCCTGGTTACCTGAGCTTTGGGTGGCCCTGGGCAGCTGGAGGGCTCAGGGGACTGGAGGTCTCTAGAGGCTGGTGTGTGACAAGGGTGCCCTGGCAGCCCTGAGGGGACTGGGTGCTACCATCTTGTGGCTGAGGGCACCACTATCTTTTGAGGGCCGGGCAGTCTATTAGCATGTTTCCTCCTTATTGACTGTGGGCACCACCATCTTTGCAACAGCATGAGGGTCAATTCGCCTATTCCCTCTTTATTAGGTAGGATAATAGTGTGACTGATGACCCTATTGACTCTACATTTCTGTAGATATTTGAAGAATCAAACTGGAACTTTAATTAATTTTTATTCTATTCTTCTATACTTAATTCTTCACAAGATATTTTCAGTATATGAATGCATGAAATGCAGATGATGGCCACTGTCTCCAAAGACCATGACTTTATCTATTTTAAACCTACTTTATTACTTTGCCTAATTTTTAGGTCTCAATGAAGTACTTTCATGAGCTTCGCCAGTGCTCAAAACAGTGTCTCATCTAAGCTATCATATTTCTTTTTAATATGCTGAGTGTTCCAAAAACATGTATACATACACTCTTTACTAGCTGATAGCTTAGTTCTTTCTTTTCATCCAGACTAAGCTTTGAGCAAAGGAAATTCATCCTAAAATGCTACTGGAAGTTTGAAAATGCAGTTGAAATATAAACACTGCCTTTATAATTATTCAAAATTACCCTGTGACTCCAAAATGTATATACACTTTAACGGCTAATAATTCACTTAATTATGTATATATACTTTAACAGCTAATAATTCATTTAATGTTGTATATGCACTTCAACAGCTAATAACTCACTTAATTTTCACTCCTATTCAGGTTTAACTGATTTGAAATAATGGGTGAGGCCAGTCTAAGTTTTTTTGTTTTGTTTTGTTTTGTTTTTAGACTTTTGGTGGAGATACATAAAAGACAAAGTTTACAGTACAAAATTGGCAACAGTTGACAGATTGAGGGCACACCAATACCATGAAATTATTATTGATGTTTGCAATAACATTGCTTTGCAATATCAGCAGTACCTGAACTAGGATGGTCATCTATTTGAAAACAGTCATTGACAAAAAAAAAAAAATCTGTTCATTTCTGTAGATTCATTTAAATTTCGAAAATTAAATGTATGTTAATAAACACTGACTTTATAATCATTCAAAGTATGTATACATTTTTGAGACACTCTATATTTTATCTATAGTGTATTTGCTGTGTATACATATGTGTACACATATATGTATGTATATATACATAAATATATATCATCTTAAATTGTTAGAATATCAATCCTGTGAGTTCAGGGGCAAATTGTTTTGCATTAGTTCTCCTGCCTAACAGAGTTCTTTGCACTTGTCAATTGAGGTAAATTCAAAGATTAAATGATCCTACTGTTTTCTGTCTTTGTAAGTAACTAGAGTTAAAATGTGTAATCAAATAAGCATGGGCCTAAATACTATAGATTTGCAAGTCAGTTGCTTTTACTGTGAAAGTAGATGTATACATTTCACTGTTGCATTAATTTTGACTTCATCATTTCTATATCTCTAGTGTAAACTATATTAAGAGAAAAGTGAAGGTGAAACATATTATTCTATATATAAAAAAAAAAAACTTATATGCAAATTTTCCCCTTGGGTGATCATTCAACCAGTAGTTTGACAGCTCGCTATGATGTGTGCTGACCACCAGGTGTCAGCATGGAACATGGCGGCCATTGGTGGATGCAGCTCTGGGAGAAGTGGAGGTGCTGCGGGCCTCAATGGGTCCAAACAATGTGACCCTGCAATGTGACCAGTAGTCGTGGCAGGGGGAGGAACCATTACCCAGCTCCCAGGGAATAAGGGACCAGGGCGGGGGGCATGGCCCCAATTGATTGCCTCAACAGGCAAATGGTAAAGCAGGTGATGGGGCCATGCCAGGCCAAGGCGAGGTGCCATTCAGAACTGCGAGACTATGAGGCCTGGGACACAACCTGGGGCGGGATCTTCAAAGGCCATCCCGAGGGACCCCACTCATGCATGAATTCATGCACTGGCCTCTACTATTTATATATAAAGCATAGTTTAAAAGTTTCTTAATGAATACAGAGTGCGCCTCATTCCCAGAGCTCAAACTTTAGCACTGCCAAACAATTGCTGTAACTTGGAAAACATTCTGGATATTGATATTCAATATTTTTAACCTTTTGTCAGTAGGTGATGAATTAACTCAACTCCAAGGCTGTTACAGTTGACAGTGAGAGCTGCTTTAACTCATTTCTCACTGCAGGGAGAAGATTCAGATCCAGGGAGAACAGCCAATAGAAGGAAGAAAATGAATTAAAAATAAAATTAGTGCGCTGGTACTTTAGCACTGTTAGGCGTTCCAGAATCTCAGGGATAATTAACATTCTTGATATAAAATATTGATGTTATGCCATATTAAAGCAGTATCACATTAAGACTTGACAGTGTTTAATGTTTCATAGCAGACTTCTAGCTGGGCATAGAACTTTTCACAAGCAAAGGAATGTAATTTTAGATTAAAAAATATTAAAACCCTCAGGATGGAATGCAATGAACTATTTCTTCCTTTCTATCTTTACTATGTGACTATACTGCTATGCAATGAGACTGCCTCATTTTAAATCACTGCTTGCCAATAGTTTGTAAACTTGAAGTAGTTTCTTGACCTTCATGCTTCATTCTTTGAAGCAATGAGTAGTATAAATCACCACATTGCCTAAATCAGTTAACTTATCAGGAATTGCAAAATTATGACTTTCTAGTTCTTTAAAAGGTTCTGTGTGTATTTTAAAACTCTCCTGCTCTATCTAGTAGTAGGGTTTTAATAACTCTATATTTTAGTCCATACAGAAAAATTCTTCATTTTTCTCATTAAGTATTAATTTTCATGATAATGAATCAGTGTCCTGACAAAATCAGTGTCCTGGCAAAATCAGTGTCCTGGCTGAACCCCACCCATGCACAGATTCATGCACTGGGCCTCTAGTTTAATAAATAAAATATCTTAGAGTTGCTAGTGCCCTTATATTTTTTCAAAGAACAGTGTTAGAAATCTATACTGCATTACTTATTCAATTCAAATATAAAATTTAAATTATGTTCTCTTTTCTTCCAAAAAGCTATTTTCTACACTAATTCTATATAATGAAGAGCTAAATTATAATAAAAATATTGAAAATATTGAATATTGATAGATTATACACACACACACACACACACACACACACACACACACACACTGAGTGGCCAGACTATTATATATATATATATATATATAATATATATATATTGAGTTGCAAGATTATTATATATATAAAATATATCTATCTAAGAACTAAGGTATTTTTATATACTTGATGTTTTAATATATTTTATTTTTGTGGAAGAGCCACACTCAAGGGACCTTAATATATTTTAGTAATCATCTTTTAAAATCATACATGATTCTGACTTACTGAAATAGGCTATATTCAAACTGGCTCCTGTACCTTTTGAATGGACTCCAATATTCTTTTGTAGCTTCCATTCTTTATATTCAATAATATTTCCCAACATTATCTCCTGCACAGAACCTACAATATTTTTTTCTCTGAGGATACCATTAGATCTACTAATGAAAACATTTATACTAATAGAGGAATATGCAAATTGTCTAGGATGCTGTCACAGTAACAGTGATGACCAAATAGTGGGCTGCATAGTGATTAGTGAGGGATGACCAAATGACTGAACAGCAGGCTTTGTGGGGTGACCAGACTGGTAGGGGGATTAGTGATGGATGACCAAAGAACTGAACAGAAGACTGAGTGGGGTGACCCAGCTGGCAGGGGGGGAAGTTAGAGGCAACTGGGGGTCAGTGGGAGGCAGTTGGGGGT
>PVJN01039889.1:0-19570 GCA_004026805.1 Lasiurus borealis
TCAGTGCTTCATTCCTTTTCATCATCAAACTAGAGGCCCGATGTGCGAGAATCCATGCAAGAGTAGGCCTTCCCCCTCCCCTCACCCCCCACTCCCCCTGTTTCCAGCACTGGCTTCCCTCCAGCACCCAGGACTCGGGCTTTCCTCCTCTGGCCACTCACAGACACCCGGACCCGGGCTGGCTTCCCTCCACCTCGGCCTCGTTAGGAAGGACATCCGGAATGACGTCCAGAAGATGTCTGGTTTAATTAGCATACTACCCTTTTATTATTATAGAAGATAATATTCCATGAAGTGGATATGCCACATTTTATTTATCCCCCATTTGTTGGACATGTGTGTCTATTATAACTAATGCTGCTGTGAGCATTCATGGATAAGTTTTTGTGCGAACATTTGTTTTTGTTTTTTTTCTCTTATAGGAGGGGAATTGTTGGGTCATATGGTAACTCTATACTTGACTATTTGTGGAAGTGACAGGCAGGTTTTCAAAATGGCTACGTCATTTTAGATTCCTCATATGGCAATGCCTGAGGGTTCCAGTTTCTACGCGTCCTCACCAAGACCTGTCATTGAGTGTCTTTCTGATAGTTCCCCTAGTGCAGTGGTTCTCAACCTGTGGGTCGCCTGAGACCATAAAAAAATGCAGATATTTACATCATGATGCATAACAGTAGCAAAATTTCATGGTTGGGGGTCACCACCACATGAGGAACTGTATGCAAGGGTTGAGGCCTTAGGAAGGTTGAGAACCACTGCCCTAGTGAATGTGGAATAGGATCTTATTGTGGTTTTGATTCATATTTCCTTAAAAATTAAGGATGTTGAACTTTTTTTCATATGCTTACTGGATATTTATATATCTTCTTTGGAGAACTGTCTCTTTAATATTTGCCCTTTTTTAAATTGGTTTGTCATTTTACTATTGAGTTGTAAGAGTTCTTTTATTTATTTTTAGTCTGGATAGAAGTGTTTTTTGTTTGTTTTTATATTTTTTTATTGATTTCAGAGAGGAAAGGAGAGCAAGAGACAGATAGAAACATCAATGATGAGAGAGAATCATTGATTGGCTGCCTCTCGCACATACTCTCACTGGGGATTGAGCCCCCAATCCAGGCATATGCCCTTGGCCCAAATCGAACCTGGAACCCTTCAGCCCACAGGCCAATGCTCTATCCACTGAGCCAAGCCAGCGAGAGCTGGATATAAGTGTTGTTTTTGTTTTTTTTTAATCAGATATATGATTTGCAAGTATTTTCTTCTCCAATGAATTGTCCTTTTACTTTCTTGATGTTACAGCACAGAAATTTTTAGACTTCATTAGTCCAATATACCTAATTTTTTCTTTTGTTTCTAGTGCTTTTGGTCTTATAACTAAGAAATCATTGCCTCTCCACAAGGCTATGAAGATTTACTCTTGTAAATATTGTTTCTTATAAACGTTTTATAGCTGTAGCTGTATCAGTTAGGTCTGTGACCCTCTTTGAGTTAATTTTTGTACATAGTAAGAAGGGGCCTTTCCTTTGCATATGAATATCTTGTCCCAGCACCATTTGTTAAAAAGACCTTGACTTGAGATCAGGTCGGCTCAACTCCCGTGCTGGGCCTTGAGCAACTTGTGAGAAATAATAGTAGCCAGGAAAAAGCAGCGGACAGCAGCCATGATTTATGCAACTTGTGAAGAATGCAAAACTCTGAAAATCTAGTTATGCCGATTGGTAATCAATTTCCTCATCTTCAAATAGGAATATAATTCCTTCCCCTTCCTTCCTGAATTACAATAAACCGCAGCATATTTAATTTTTAATTTATTTCACTGTATTTTAACTTCAAGAAAAAAAAATCAGCAGACAGACTTACCTAGGGAAATGTTGTCAAAATGTTATGAGTTATTTGTACACATCTTATTTAATGTAAGTTTTTTTGTGTCCAAGGCATTAATATTGATATTTATGCTATAGTTCTTTTTTTTCCCTTTTATCTTTGATGGTTTTAAAGAAAATCACTGCCGAAACCGGTTTGGCTCAATGGATAGAGCGTCAGCCTGCGGACTGAAAGGTCCCAGGTGATTCCCGTCAAGGGCATGTATCCTGGTTGCAGGCACATCCCCAGTAGGGGGCGTGCAGGAGGCAGCTGATCGATGCCTCTCTCATTGATGTTTCTGACTCTATTCCTCTCCCTTCCTCTCTGTAAAAAATCAATAAAATATTTTTTTAAAAAAGTCACTACCAGTTGTCTGGCAAGCATCTTGAAAGTATAGAGTTTGCCATAGATAACACTCTTTTTAAAAAATGATTGATATTAGAGGAAGAAAGTGCGGGGGAGAGGAAGAAAGAGAGAAACATGGACGTGAGAGAGACACATTGATCTGTTGCCTCCTGAATGTACCCTGACCCAGAATTGAACTCAAAAGTTGAGCATGTGCCCTGATCAGGAATCAAACCCACCACCCTTTGGTTTACTGGACCACGCTCCAACCAAATGAGCCACACTGGCCTGGACAACATCAATAAGACTGTTAAGAGAATTAACATATTCAATTAGGGCATCTTAAAGAGACAGCTACTATGAAGCCAGAAGAAGCAGAAATACCTCCTACATTGGAGGTGTCCATGCGCAGTATACCCAAGTCAACCCCGAGAGTCCTCTCACCTTCTTTACCTCTTCCTCCCTCTGTCAGGGACTCCGTTGGCCTCTGGGGAAGAATTTGAGATATGTGACTTCAGGACGAGACCTTTCCCAGAATGCATCTGTAATACCAGGTCCTCCTCTATAGGAACATGCCACTGTATCTATCATCCCTGTATACATTCAAAAGAGGAAAAAAATTAGAAATCTGTGTCTGTGACCAGCTGCTCTTGCTCGTAATGCTTCCCAGCATCTCCCTGCTGCAGCTGCGAGGGAGATGTGCAGCAGACACTGACCCTTCAGACCACAGGGGTTACTCCAGGTCGGTTTCCCTCGCCCCTTGGTTCCCAGGGGAAGAAAGCTGAGTCCTTCCTCCCCTTTCCCTTAATCCCCAGGCCCCATTTCATTCCTTCTCCGGCTCATCCTTGAGCTCAGGCAGATGCATCCCTTCGCATCCTACTGCATCCGCCTCCCAGTGACAGCTTTGCTCACTGTTCCCTATTTTAAGTGGAGATGGGTGAGAGTTAATGCATCAACGATCTCTTCCCTCCATCATGCCTTCCTTCCGTCTCCCTCTACGCACACTTTCTATCTATCTATCTATCTATCTATCTATCTATCTATCTATCTATCTATTTAAAATATATCTCATTGATTTTTTTACAGAGAGGAAGGGAGAGGGATAGAGAATTAGAAACATCGATAAGAGAGAGACATCGATCAGCTGCCTCCTGCATGTCCTCTACTGGAGATGTGCCCACAACCAAGGTACATGCCCTTGACCTGAATCGAACCTGGAACCCTTCAGTCCGCAGGCAGAAGCTCTATTCAATGAACCAAACCCGTTTCGGCTACGCACACTTTCTTAGTAGGGAGGTAATGACCCCGAAGGTTTATGGTGCACACGTGATAAAAGGTCTAATGAGAAATCCAACAAAGGATGACAAAAGACTTGGCAGGAGAAACCCCCAGTTAAAGGTCTCTGAGCAGCCGGGGAGAGATTTGGGACTTAGGGGTACATATTTTGAAAGAGTCGAGCCAATCTTTGTCTTCTGAGCAGCTGACTCGGATCGCAGTTGTGCAAAGCACTGGAGACTCTCTGCACCTGGGACAGACACGCAGGTTGAGGGCTGGGGTCCTGCCCTCCTCCCGGACATTTCTCAGAGGGGCTGGGAGATGTCGCTGAGGGACGTGCTTGGTGACAAGGGAATCCGATGCTGTTATTTCAATCGCAGGAAAGGAGCAGTGCATGCTCACATTTAGTTCTGAGGTTTGGGACATACAGGATTTAAAATGACCCAACCTGAAGGAAGATATAAACGAATAAACAAAACAGAAATAGACTCACAGAGACAGAGAACAGACTGGTGGCTGTCAGAGGGGCTGGAGAATTGGGAAATGAGGTGAAAAAGGTGAAGGGATTAAGAAGTACAAATAGGCGGTTACAAAACAGTCATGGAGATATAAAGTACAATGGAGAGAATATAGTGAATAGTGTTGTAATCACTGAGGCAGGTGGGCACTGTAAATATCAGAGGAAATGCTTTGTAAAGTATCTGATCATCTAACTCAATGGTCGGCAAACTGTGACTCGTGAGCCACATGCAGCTCTTTGGTCCCTTGAGTGTGGCTCTGCCACGGCCTGGGTGAGACTATTTTGAAGAAGTGGCATTAGAAGAAGTTGAAGTTTAAAAAGTGTGGCTCTCCAAAGAAATGTCAAGCGTTGTCCTGTTGATATTTGGCTCTGTTGACTAATGAGTTTGCTGGTCTAACCACTATGCTATAACCTGGAACCAATACAAAATAATACAGAATGTAAACTATAATTAAAATAAAATAAACTTAAAAAAATAAAACAACCCAACTCTATGAAGGTAGCATGTAATGGGTATCTCTTAATCTCTCTTCTAAGGAATCCCAATTGGAGAACTCCTATGAAGCCATTGGTTGACTAACCTGCTAACTGGAACATATTGACATGAGCTAGCGACAGAGCTGCTTCGTATACTCAATTTCCTCTTCTAATGAGACATGTCTTGTGTGTGTTGATTTGTTTCTATGATGCCTTTTGACTCTGCTCAAAACCTCAACTGGTTTTAGAAAGCAGCACTTTCTATCCCACAGAAAGTATGCTATCTTTTAAGACGCTAATAATATTCCTTACCCAGTGTACTTAATCCTTGTACCCCAAATCTCCACAACAGTGCTCCCATTTGCATGTTTCTCATCTTCCGTTCCTACTCTTTGAAGATTATATGCATGTGATATTTCCATTGGATCAATATGACATTCACACTTACATCCGTTTCCAGTCACTCTTCTCTTTCTGCCATGTTTTCTCTTTATCATTGTTGTAACAGGTTATTCCTGCCACGTAGTTTATTTGATCTGTCCTTGATGAATGAACAGGTGTGACTTTTACACGCTCCGTGCTCAGTGGCTGCTTTGTATCTTGAGGAGACAGATCTATGTAAAAAATGCAGATCTACTTGTCTTCTTTTATTATCCTATTTTCTACACATCTTCCAGGGGTGGGGCGAGTCTGCCTGAAGGCAAGGTGTTAGATTGGAGGCGCACTATGGTAAAGGCAAGTGATAAAGAGCTCCTTGCTGAGCAGCATTTAACGTTACAGCCTTCAGTCCGTTATGATCATTGTAAAGTGGGCGTTCCCAGCAAGTGGGGGGCTTGCTGGAGCAAAGTCACTGCCACGTGAATGGTAGTGTTTCTCCCCTGGTCTCTGGTTGGAGGTTATAAACGCTTTTGCTGAGAAGATGACTTACTACTGTGATGGCTACTGCATGATCACGGAATCGTCTCTGTGTCTTTCTGCCTTCACTTCCCTCTCTGCATGGAAGGCACCCTCAAATATTAGAAAAACGCATCTCTTGAAAGCTGGAATGGTGGCGCGGCAAAATAGCAGGGAGAGAAATAACCCCAAATGACACCATGCACAGCGAAGAATTTATAAAAGAGTTCATCAGACAGTGATTTTTTTGCTACAAGGCTTTATGATTTAGGGATTGGAATCACTCAGTGACTCTGGCTTTAAAAAAAAAATGTTTAGGGATTTGGCAGAGTTCAAATTCTGTTTGGCTAAGTGCTTTAATTTTTTTTTTTAATGCTAATTTTGAGGCCCCTGACTATTTCATGGAAAATTTAAATTGAATGGGATTTCTTTGTAGTTTAGTCATTCCCTCATCCAAACAGACTGGTGAGGCTTCCGAAAAACACTTGGAAGGAAGGGTTTGTCTGGTTTAAAAATTAATTAAGCTAGAAACCTCAAAGACTGGAGTTGGTTTCAAAAGTTAAGTTCTTGAACTATTAAAAAAAAAAAAGATCTAGAAAATGACTGGCCTGGTCTTCAATTTTATTTTTAAATATTGTATCTAGCCCAAGCAAGTTTTGCCTAATGGCTAGAACTACAGGGTCCCAGATTTGATTCCCGTCAAGGGCACATGCCTAGGTTAAGGCCTTCATTCATCAAGGACAGATCAAATAAACTACATGCAGGAGGCAGCTGACCCATGAGTCCCTCTCTTCATTGATGTTTCTCTCTCTCTCTCCCTCTCCCTTCCTCTCTGAAATCAATAACAATATTTTTTAAATGTTGTATTTAAAATGTCTGTGTATGTGTGTGCATGCGCATGAGGTGGGGCACTTTCAAATGGAGAGAACCGTGTCTTAAAATACTAATATTCTTTTCCAAGGGCACAGGCCTGCTTTTCCTCTCTCAGGTCACATAAACATCAAATGCTCATTTTCCTGATCCATCCTTTTTACTCATTATTTCATTCACCTACTCCTTTATCTCTTCTTTCAACACTTACTGAGGCAGGGACTATGCTACTATGGTGACGTCGCTGTGCTTTAAGCTGGAAATGAACTCTGGATAGAATGTGGTTCCTGCCTTCGAAGGGCTGGGATTTTTGAGCCGTGGAGAGTTTTGGGTGCGCTGCTGGGAAGCGATTGGTCCTGAGAACAGAGGAGGATGGGCAGGAGGGCAGCACTGTGTCCAGGAAGGGCCTGGAAACCTGAATGGGATGGGGGAGGGGCATGTGGAGAAGGACAGGTGGCCTAGGGCTTTGCAGAAAGGCCACGGCCTGCAAAAGTGCACCCACGGGTGAAACGGCAGGGTGTGTTCAAGGGCCTGAGCGAGTCCCCACTGTTGGAATGCAGGGTCCCTCTTGGGAAAGGGGACAGACACCAGTTTTGGCCGTTTGGGCTCGGCTAGGATTCTATCCGATTGGCGAGGAGACGTCTTTGGAGGGACTTATTTCTCCGGCATAGTTAGAAAGCTGTGGTCGCCACGCATTCCCTGGTTTCTGCTTTCCTGTCTGATTCCTTCCTGAGCAGCCCTCTCTTCGCACAGGTCTGAGGGCTGCCACCACCCCGGACACAGACCTGCCTGGGGCTGTGCTGGCTGCACCCCCAGGCTCCAAGGCTTCAGCGGGGCATCCTTCAAAAAACGCTCCCCTCCAGCGGGAACGCAGCTCTTGCAAACAAACTCTCATGTGGCTGGATTCTCACTAGAGATTTTTACAGGGTAACAGAAGTTTTTCCTTCCCAAATCTTTCACTCGTTATCATATTTTAATCATCACCTGAGGAGATGTCCATTAATTTTTTTAGAGAGAGTGGAAGGGAGGGGGAAGAGACACAGAGAGAGAAATATCGATGTGAGAGAGACACATCAATGGGTTGCCTGCCTGAACGGAGCTGGGGATTGAGCTTGCTTCCCAGGTCCATGCCCTTGACTGGTATCAAACCTGGGGCCCTTCTGTTAGTGGGCCGATGCTCTATCCCAGTGGTTCTCAACCTTTTTTAATGCTGTGACCTTTTAATACAGTTCCTCATGTGGTGGTGACCCCCAATCTTAAAATTATTTTCGTTGCTACTTCATAGCTGTAATTTTGCTACTGTTAATGAATCTTAATGTAAATATCTGTTTTCCGATTGTCTTAGGTGACCTTGCTAGCAGTTTTTTTTTTTTAGTATATTTTATTGATTTTTTTTACAGAGAGGAAGGGAGAGAGATAGAAAGTCAGAAACATCGATGAGAGAGAGACATCGATCAGCCGCCTCCTGCACGCCCCACAATGGAGATGTGCCTGCAAGCAAGGTACATGCCCCCAACCGGAATTGAACCCGGGACCTTCCAGTCCGAAGCCTGACGCTCTATCCACTGAGCCAAACCGGTCTCGGCCTGCTAGCAGTTTTCAACCTGTGGGTCATGACCCACAAGTTGAGAACCACTGCTGTAGAGCCTAAGACCATCAGAGTCTATCCCCTGAGCCAAACCAGTGAGAGCCCAATTCATTTATTTTAAAAAATAATATAAATTTCATGTATTCCATGAGGCCGGAGTTGACTCAAGCCTGAGCTGGGATGGATGATGGGTGAGCACGCCCCAGAGATGCCCTCCTGATGAGATGGCGTTTCAAAGGCCCCCATTGGCGCTGAGAGCCGGTGAGACGTGGAACACTGGCCGGCCTATCTCCGGGCACTCGGCGGCGGAGGTTTTGGACCGCGGCTGGCTCATCAGGAGACCTGCATGGGGAGAGAGGCGTGTTATTTAATTAGCGGCACAATGGGCTGACTTGAAGGCACGTGGTGGTTTTAATGGAGGGAGATAGATGTCCTCTTTTGCAGGCCTAATTGTGGGGGAAAAGCAGCGTCTTTGTTCGGGCCCAGCATGAGGGCTCTGATCTCTGGAGCCCAGGGCAGCCCCTGCTTATAATTTTAGACAGCGCTATTCAGGGCCGCCCAGCGGAGCCTAGAGGAACAAGAGCCGCATTGTGCGCGCAGGATCGGTGCCCAAACCTCCCCAGAGTCACTCGGAAAAAAAGAGAGAAGGGGCGGCCCGGCCATGTGCCTGTCGGAGTATCCCCCCCCACCCCCCGCCTCATTCGTTTGCTACGCTTGTTGGGAAAGGGCAAAGCGACACTCGAAGCCACTTGGAGCTGAGGCGGGGTGACTTAACCAGGCGCCCCCAGAAAACCAATTAA
This sequence comes from Lasiurus borealis, assembly GCA_004026805.1. NCBI lineage: Eukaryota > Metazoa > Chordata > Mammalia > Chiroptera > Vespertilionidae > Lasiurus > Lasiurus borealis. The sequence goes on from PVJN01039889.1 coordinate 8,633, forward strand.
GTTCACTCTCCCCAAGACGGGGGGGCGTTCGCCTTGGCCAACGCGGGACGGAGCAACCAGCGTGGAGACGGATGTATCGTCCACGCTGCCAGCTTCGGTGGCTGGGTGCCAGGCGCCGGTCGTGCCAGAATGCAAATCGCGGAGCCGGTGCCTCTAAATAGTGCAATCTGTGCGGCTGGAGGGCAACAGAAGAGCAGGGTGTGCTGGTGGGGAGCGGGAGAGGCTAGGGGAATGCCTTACCTTGGGGCATTTTTTGGGCAATTAGCTCAGGGGGTTGATGCCTGTCCGTAGGTAAAGCACTTCCTCGGAATTGTGGGTAGCAATTGTGGGGGTGGTACCTGGGTCCGGCATTCTGTAACCGAGTGCCTGCGGATAGCCCAACTAGAGATGGTCAGAAATGCAGGTTTCCAGTACAGCTTCAGTTGTGTGAAAACTTCTGGCGGTCAGAAAAGGATGAGGGAAGGCAAATGTGAGAGGGGAGGATGCAGAAAAGGGCTTTCAGGAAGTGTAGGCAGTGGTGCTCTGCCCAGAGGGGTCTGGTTTGGAGGCAGCCTCAGCCACACGGAATAGGGCAGGAGCTACACAGTGTCTGAGATTCGGCAAACTCTCTGACCGGCTTGACAGCCAGGTGGCGAGGCCGTTTGCGTCAGATCTTATTTGGCTCAGGTGGCACAGATCGCTGAGTGGCTGTCAAACCTGCGGCAAGAATCCGAAATGGGAAGGAGTCCGAGAGGGTGTCTGTGCGCCGCTCTGCTGCTGACATGTAACATGGCTGTGGACACATGATCAGAACTCCCCTCACCGCATCTCTATAGAATCATAATCAACTGCTTTCTTCTTCTTCTTCTTTTTTTAAATATATTTTATTGATTTTTTACAGAGAAGAATGGAGAGGAATAGAGAGACATCGATCAGTCGCCTCCTGCACATCCCCTACTGGGGATGTGCCCGCAATCAAGGTACATGCCCTTGACCGGAATCCAACCTGGGACCGTTCAGTCCATAGGCTGATGCTCTCTATCCACTGAGCCAAACCAGTTAGGGCCATAATCCACCGCTTTCATACAAGGGGTTGGTGGTAGAATGTGCGCAGAGTTGCAGACTCAGGCCTAAAATTAGCTTAGTTATGATGTCATGGTTTTAATAGCACACTTCAGAGTGGGCCGTCATTTTGGAGAACATTGTAGGCCGCAGCTTGGATGAACTTCCATGAGAAAGTTACACTCACGGCAGTTCATGGGTCACAAGCTCATTTTCCAATGAAAAACAGCAGTGAATGAACGCTGCGCATACACTCTGTATCTGAGACAGTGCAAGTCCTCAGCACACAATTCCTCCCACACTCAGCTCAACCCTGCGCACTGGGCTCCGTGACGGGCTCCATTTTACAGGTGAAAAAAACGAGGCTTCCTGAGGCCAAAGGGCTGGCAGCTGGGGACCGGCAGGGCGAACCCCCAAACTGCTGCCTATCTTCTGCCGCCAGGGCCTGTGCTTGTTCCCAGTCTCTTACTTTGTCTCCCGGTGGTTTCAGGGTTTAAGTACAGTGGTACCTCGAGATACGAGTGCCCTAACATATGAGATTTTTGAGATACGAGCCGTCGAGCGAGCAATTTTTGCTTTGAAATACGAGCAACATTTGAGATAGGAGTCATCGCACGGATGGGCCGGCTGCACACGACCCGCCAGTTTACTGCGACTCGAGCCTCAAGGTTATGGAACGAATTAAACTCGTATCTCGAGGTACCACTTGTACCTTCTCTACAGCTAGGAAAGCAAAGCCCCCGATGGCGGATTTGGCAAGAAGCTGCAGGTGCTGGCGTGGGCTATTTGGAAAACGGCAGATGTTTGCACGGGCCATTTGCTTGCAAGTGTCTCCTGACCTCCACACTGTAGTCAATTCAGTTCCATTAAACAAAAAAAAAAAACTGCTCTCCGCCACAGAACACGCTCTCTCACTGAGGCCCAGGAATGTACTGGGCCTCTCCTGGATCTGCGGGGACCGCTGCCAGCCATCTGGTCCCTCCGTGCTGTGGAATTCCCTGAAAGAAGAGTCCAGCATCGTTTTTGATTTTTTTCAAAAATTCTCACGAGGAGTTAGAATGTTTAGCTCCTTCCCGGAAAGGGATCTCTCTCGGGAACTTGCCTTGGGAGAGCAAGTTCCCCCACAGTCTGCTCAGGTCCCCGCCCTCTGCACCTCACCCTTCCCCTCCACCACCACCCCTGCATGCCTCTCTCCCCCTTCCTCTCACCCCCCAGCATCCCTGTGGCACTTCCCACACCCGGGGCCTTTCTGGGATGAAGTCTTTCAAGATGGTCTCCCGGCCTGGGGAGAACACGTGTTTCTGATCAATCTGTTTCCACGCAGAAGGAACCTCTCTAACTTTCTCCTGTCTCCGTGCTCCGCATTGCCGACATCACTTAGGATGTCAAGGCCCCGGGACCCTTGAAAAGCGCCGCCCAGGCCAGACTGATTAAAGGGCGCCTCCTCGCAGGTTGCTCACGTCAGACTCGCTGCTCCGCTCCTCCTCGCCGGCCTGCAGGAAGAGAGGTCTCTGTGGTGGAGGAGCCCGTCCAGATAGATGATGTGCGCCGGGGGCTGTCCCGCCCCACGCGTCATCGCCAGACTCCCTCGCCGGGGAGAGGCAGATGTGGAGCGAGCACAGCTGGCTTCCTGTACGTTAAAGAGGCGTCCTCGCTTTGGGGCCCTGAAGAGCAGAGAGTTCAATGTGAGCTGGAATTCCAGAAAAAGTTGACATCTCCTCTCTCGAGGCTGTTTCTCAACTGGCCAGCTTTCCACTCAGCGGCATATCTGCCGCTCGGTACATTCGAAGTCTGAATCATTGAATCATTACATGGGGCACCCTGGTGTTGTTTTAATGGATTTATCTCCCTGCGTTATTGATGAAAGGTTCCCAACCTTTTTATGGCCACGCCCCACTTAAGCATCTCTAATCTCCTGACCCCCTCACCTCCCCTCACACACTCTGTGGCATAGAATTCTTAGGATTCAAAAAGTGAACTCCTGTCGGGACCGTTTTGGCTCAGTGGATAGAGCATCGGCTTGCGGACTGAGGGGGTCCCAGGTTCGGTTCCTGTTGGGGGCATGTACCTTGCTTGCGGGCACATCTCCACTGTGGGGCGGGCAGGAGGCGGCTGATCGATGTCTCTCATCGATGTTTCTGACTTTCTATCTCTCTCCCTTCCTCTCTGTAGAAAATCAATAAAATATATTAAAAAAAAAAAAAAGAAAAGAAAAAAAGTGAACTCCTATTCACACCGAGGAAGCCTAAAAGGCCATTCACTTGGTCTAAACAAGCTTCCAGAGAACATGGCATCCATGAAAGAGAAAAATAAAAGAACGAAAGGACAGTTGAAGGACCGAGGAAGAAACCACTAAGAAATTGTTAAAATAATAATATGAAGTGACATGAAAAAATAGCAAATAAAGTTTTAAGACGTATAATAGGGCACTGAAATGCATACATAGGTCACAATATATATCTACATGCTCTTTAGGAGGCCCCTAGAACCATAAGAGATGCAAAAAATTCACTGTTAATAACTTATTCTTAAATTGCTCCCCTTAAACATTAAATTACCCCCTGTGGCTCATGTGCCCCACTCTGGGAACCCCAGCTTTAGACCCCGTGGGAGGCAGACTGGCAGGTTCAAATAGGCCCTGGGGGTGCGTGCAGGCTGCTGAGCACAAAAGGGGAACCTCTGGGGGACGGGGGTGGGGGTGGGGGTGGGGGTGAGGAGGGGGCTTCTCGAATTCCTTGCATACAGCAAGCGTTCGTGCGGGATGGACGGAGAAAGAGCCTCTGTGTTCAGGGTAGATTTTCGGCTTGACCTTCCCTTGCGACGCCTGTGACCTGTCGAGACCCTGTCACTTCCATCCCACTGTGTAGCCTTTGCCCTGCACCAGGCGGAGGACCTGCTATTGACTCGGTTTACTGTCCTCCCATCGGCACTGGCCACGCAGGACAATTAAACGGTCTCTGTGAGGCTCTGGACGGATCACCAGGCCTTCATTTCATTTCCGATTCCTGGGGATAAGGGCAGAGAATTTCTGTGATTTTACTGCCTCTTCCACCCTTCCCTTCCTTCTGGCCCCCGACTTCTCCTTCCACTGTTCTCAGAGGATCTCCCTTCCACTGCTTCTGCCTACACCAGGGTTCCTTTTCCTCTCAGCGATTTCTTACTCCTCCTCCCCACCCCCCGCCCTGGCCGTGCTCTCTGCTCCCTCCAGCATGGAGAGCGGGATGAAGAAATCCCCATCTCTGCCCCTTCATCTCTCGGGTGGCAAATGCTCCTCCTTTGAGGCCCTGGACTTGGCGTTTCCAAATGAATGGGAGAGGAGGCGGGGGAGGGGGAAGATTCCACAATGAAATTATCTTCATTGAAGATTCAGGCCACAACTGCACAGAACATCTGTTTTGAAGTCGGGCGTTGTCTTTGTAAGCCAGAGCGGAGCCCAGTAAGATTCGGCGGGGGGGGGGGGTGCTTTGCCTGGCAGTGGTGAAACCACCTGCATCCTGGAGAGGGGCCAGGCTCCCGCCCCCCAAACCCCTCAAAACCCCCCCACTTCCATTCCCAGGGGTGCCTCCGAGCACCTTGCTCGGAGCCTGGTTTTCTGCCTCTCCTCTGCCCCGTTGTTCCAGGACATGGGTCCTCCTGCCATCTACGCCGATGCCATCACCCCACTGCCTCCCCCAGAGGCCAGTTTAGGACAACTGCCATCGGAATCCAAATTACACAATCCCCAAGGGTTCCCGGGGCAGCCTGCTTTCTGCCCGGTCCCTGCCCGAGAGGGAGCTGCATTCCTGGGCGATCTGCGGCAGCCACTGCAGGAAGGCGAGCTGATGCCGGGTGTGGGGGAGCCTGGGAACCCAGAGGCCCGGCCTGGCTGCTCCCCGCCTCTCTGAGTCCCATCAGGGGCTGATTTTCCTGCGAGAGAGGGAGACGCGAGGGCTCAAGGGGCGGATTCGGAAATGGCTGCTGGCCTGCTGAGGGGGCCAAGCCATCCCACACTGTTGGGGCTGCAGATGCAGCTGAACGGCTCGTAATTACAGTCTGCGGAGAGTGCAGACGGCGCGAGAGCCAGCCCAGACCCCCTCTTCTCCCCGCAGCCCACGCCAAGCCGTCTTCCACAGGGAACGACAGTGGTTATCCTGTCATGTGCTTGCCCGGTGACAGCACACGCAGCAGGCCCGGGAAGATGGTTCTATTTCTAGAAGCCGAGCCTGGTCCTGTGTACGCTGCATCCCAGCATCCCAGCTTCGTGTGTCTCAACTGTGTCCGGTAACAGACCACGCCGAATGGCAGTGGCTTCTGCAGCGAATGTGATATCTGTAAACGCATGGAGCTGCCAGGAGAGAATTTCAATCGGGAGGCGGGGCATTCTAGTCCTGGTGTTGCCTTTTTTCAGGCTGTGCAGCTTGAGCAGGATGACTTAGCCTCTCAAACACACACACACACACACACACACACACACACACACACGCCCTGGTAAGCAGGAGGGCTGGCCTCACTTCCCCCTAAGAGACCCTCCCCTCCCCTCGTTCTAACGTGTGACAAAGCCAAGACCTAAGGTTTTGTCTCCAAAGAGCCACCACCAACGTGGCCTTCCTTCTGAAGGTGAGCCACAGCTTTTCTGTGACTCTTTTTTTAAAAATATATTTTTATTGATTTTTTACAAGGAGGAAGGGAGAGAGATAGAAAGTCAGAAACATCGATGAGAGAGAGAGAGACATCGATCAGCCGCCTCCTGCATGCCCCACAATGGAGATGTGCCCGCAACCAGGATACGTGCCCTTGACCAGAATCGAACCCGGGACCTTTCAGTCCGCAAGCCGATGCTCTATCCACTGAGCCAAATCGGTCTTGGCTTTTCTGTGACTCTTAACACAAACACCGACCTGCCGGCTTCTCCTCCTCGCTGATAGGGCTGGCGTTTCCCACCTGAGCCCCATTGTGTGAGTTCCCCCATTGGGAAGGGAGGAGCAGGCGAGGGGAGAAAATTTTAAGTGAAATGTGGCCATTCTCCCTGAAGGTCCCGGCTTCTCTGCTAAGGGCCCCTCCTGAGAGATTTAATGTGATTTCTCAACTAGTCCACCTTATACCAGAGCTTAATAGTGGTCACAATCTTCTGTATTATAAAAGGCCAGTGACCGTAATGCCAAAATGACCAAACAACCAAATGACTGGTCACCAGTAGGTGCATTGATGGGTCTGGTGGTGCAACAGGTCTGAGTCTCATGTAATTTCATGTGCTGGGCCTCTAGTAATTTTTAAAAAAATATAGATTTTTTACAGAGAGGAAGGGAGAGAGATAGAAAGTTAGAAACATCAAGGAGAGAGAGACATCTATCAACTGCCTCCTGCACGCCCCTTTCTAGGGATGTGCCAGCAACCAAGATACATGCCCTTGACCGGAATCGAACCTGGGACCTTTCCATCCGCAGGCCGATGCTCTATCCACTAAGCCAAACCGGTTTCAGCTGATTTTTTATAATAACTGAGCACTCCTTCTGACCTAGACACCATGCTAATCGCTTGGCATGCACTTTCCCACTGACTCTTCCCAACAGCCCTGGAAGGTGGGTGTTATGATGTGATCCCTGCTTCCCACACAGAGGGACCGAGTTCAGGACTGTGTGCCCAATGTGGGCGAGCACAGCTGGTTAGGTGTGGGGGGGGAGCTGGAACGGGAACCCGAGTTTTATTCCAGGGCTTATACCGCTCGTCTTTCTTGGGTTTTGTTATGGAGACTTCCCCCGCCAACAGCCCCCACATCCACATCCCCCCGCTCGCCTGCCCGTCCCTCTGCCTGCCCGCTCCCCTCCCAACCGCAGCCCCTCTTATCGCTCATTGTTTATTGTACCATCCAAACAATAGCTAATGAGTCTGTATTACACGGTGGGGAGAGCCAGGGCTGGTTCTGTTCCCTGAAACAGAGATGGGGCTGTGACACCAGAAGGTTAAGTGGCTTTGCCGAGGTCACAGAGCCAGCCTGCAGTCAGTGCTGGGTCCCCCGCGCGGGTTCTGGGGTTGACCCCAAGGCCCTTTGACATCGGAGTTTAATTAAGAGAGTTATTCTCACCCCGCACCCCACCAACCCTGAGCTCTGATTTTCCATTTTATGACTGCTTGCTGCTTGCTGGTGGCAGGGGGGAGGTTTGGGGGGGGGGGAAGAGGGGGGACAGGGGAGCCCCAGGCATCTTTCTCCCCCTGGCGCTGCTCTTAAATGGCTCGAGGACGACTTATCAGAGAAACCACTTTCCTTCCAGTGAAGCTTAGGAGCCTGTTTCTGTGTCAGAGGCTGTTGCTTGTTCTCAGAGAAAAACAACCACAGACTCAGACAGGTTGTTATGAGGAGTTTCTCTCTCTTTCTCTCTCTCTCTCCCTCCCCCCCACTCTCTTTTTAATGTTACACTTAAACCGGTAAATTAACATCTGTGAGTCATAATAGCTTGCTCTGGATTAGCCGTTAGTGGTCTGAGTGTTTTTGTACTTACCTCTAATAAAGCGGATTTTAGCTTGAAACTCAAGAGGTCCGACTGAGGTTTGTCGAAGTTCAACATTCAGGAAAATAGACCACTTACTTCCAGCACGCTTCTGGAGAGGTGAGCGGGTCTGCCATGTCTGAAATTAGGTGTATTTGAATATTTCTTTTAGTTAAATTGGGGATGAAGGTGAAGGAGGAGTATAACTGACAAAGCTTGTTTTTTTCCTTTTTACCTCATGTTTTTTTTGAGGGAATTCATGTAAAAATGTGACCTTTTTTTTTTCCTGTTGTACAATAATGTCTGGTTCCACACCCCTGTCTCTCAACTCCTGCAGCCTTTTTTTTTTTAATTTTGCTGCCATGATGTTCCTGGTTTAAGCAGCTTCAGCCCTTGCTGCATGTAATTCCCTAAGTCTAAGGAATGTTTAAAGATATATTTCTGTTTTCTCCCAAGTGCGGGAGCCACAGAATGCCACGGGACAGGCAAAAAAGCTACAAAGTTTGTCCTCGGCTGATTTGTCTGGAATGCCTTCACAATCAGATATCATCTAGGAACCGCTAGCCACACCGAAGGCAAGGCTCAGGCGATCTTGCTTTGCTGGCGGGGAAAAATGAGGCACACATGACCTGGAGTCACCTGGGTTTGGGGAACAGATGCTCACTCTCCCCTGCCCTGTGGGAGACCGGGCAGACCTGGGTGCGGAGTCACTGCCCTTGCTTTTCAAGTTCATCTTCACAGCCGTCGCATACCAAACTCACTTGATTTTTGAATTAGAGAGTTGGTGGCAAGTGGACTCCCACATGACCGGGAAGTTGATAATCCATCATTCCACACGTATTTATGGAAGCATCTGCCGAGTGTCAGGCCCCGGGCCGAGCATTGTCTTTAAGGATATATGGCAAGGCAGAAAAGGCATCTCAAGTTCATATGGAAGGAACAGTTAGAAAAATCGACTTGTGTCCCAAAGAGAATGAAATGTTCACCCAGGTGGTGTGGCTCAGTAATTACGGCTGCACCTCTGAACCAGGAGGTCATGTTTCCCTTCCCAGTCAGGGCATGTGCCTGAGGTAAGGGCTTTATCCCCAGTATCGGGTGTGTGTGTGTGTGTGTGTGTGTGTGTGTGTCCAGGAAACAGCCGGTCAATGATTCTCTCTCATCACTGATGTTCCTCTCTCTCTCTCCCTTTCCCTTCCTCTCTGAAATCAATAACAACTATTTTTTTTTAAAAAAAGAACATTTTCATTAATCAAATTTGATTAGGTTCATCATATTGATCCTTGCAATGTTTTCATTTGTCCTTACTAGTGTTCCTACTGTCCCAAGTGAAGTTTCAAGGAAAGGGTTATTAGATGCATGACTTCTGATAACACGGAGATGATATTTATGACCGGCTCACAGAGACGTAACTTTCTGGGAGGTCTGTGAGGACTCCTGGCTATCTCCCCAACCCGGCCGTCTCCCCAACCCCATTCCTTGAGTGGGACCCTCACACATTTCCAGTTTCTGTGCTTCCGGCCTGGCTAGGTTAGAAAAGGGTGAAAAGACACATTGAGCTGAAGAACTGAAGGACTCAATCTCCCACCTGCTGGAGTGGAAAGTGTTTGCAGTTGAACCAGGGAGGACTCTTAGTGAAGAAGGGTGTGGGTGGTATTAGCAACAGTGCTTGCAGTGGTCGGCAAACTCATCAGTCCACAGAGCCAAATATCAACAGGACAACAATTGAAATTTCTTTGGAGAGCCACATTTTTTAAACTTAAACTTCTTCTAACGCCACTTCTCCAGAACAGACTCGCCCCGGCCATGGTATTTTGTGGAAGAGCCACACTCAAGGGGCCAAAGAGCCTCCTGTGGCTCGAGAGCCGCAGTTTGCCGACCACCCGGCTAGCCTGAAGAAGAAAGCAAAAGGACCCCACCGGGGAAGAGAGAAAGCATTTGTTCTGAGGAAACTGCTTTTGAAAATAGCCCAGCGCTCCTACTAGAATTAAAAACAAAACCCAACATTTTCTGAAGAAAAACATCAATGAGAGAAAAATTCCTCAAAGCAAGCCTTGATTGGCTCAGTTCTCCGGCTAATGCATTCGCAGTGGGGAAGGCAGGGCTTGGTTTCCGATCCTTTTCTCTGGGGCTCATCTGGATGTGTGAACGCACAATTCATTCATCAGCTGTTTCCTCGGCTCTTCCCAGGGCCAGGACTGCCTGTTCTTGTCATCTGGGGGGCCGGCGTGGTTTTTCCGGACCTTCTGGAAACACAGCTGGATGACAACAATCCCTCGCAGATTAGGATTATTCCGTACAAATATTTCCCCCCCCTCCCCTGGTTACGGAAGGAGGGGGCAATGAGTTGCAGTTCTGAACCGGAAGTTCAAGATTTATTTTTCTATTCCTCGTTCCTTCCCTCCTTCGCGGCGGGAAGCCTGCGAGGAGTGAGAAGGCTTTCAGGAGAGAGGAGAGGAAGCAGGTGTGTTAAAACGGGTCAGAGGCAGAGGTGGCAGCCACAGGCCCAGTTGTGGGGGGTTCAACGTCTGCTTAGCAGTCAGGCGACCACACTCGGTAAAAACAGCTCTCTCTCTGAAAATTTTATATTTCTTCGTTTTAGTGACTCAAAGAGAGATCTGAATGTCTGGCCCTCGCTGTCTCTGTAGAGGAGTAGATATATGTACCACTATTGTATCTTCTGGTTGTTAAGACCCACGATCTCCATGTATGATAATCAATATACCAGGGGCAAGCCATTAAGTACTATTTGGGATCATGTTGGGATGTCCTGAAGTGTCTGGCTTCCCCAAGGGGGTGATGTCCCGGATGATGGCTCCAGAGATGCACAGCCACAGAGACACCCTCTTTGGTGGCGGTGGAGGGAGAGAGGGGTGGTCAGTTGCATCTCGCAGAGGAGAGCCTGGGAGAAGGACAATGGGCACACAGTTAGGGGCAACACAGTAATTCCCCTTTGGCCTCAGCGCTGCTCCAAGTAAAATGAAGCTTGTGGAAGCCCAGGACTGATTCTAGTTTTTTTTTTTTTTTGGGGGGGGGGTGCTGTTCTGGATTCTCCCCAAAAAACAGCAGCAGGTGAGCCTCTGTTTTGGGGTGCCCAGTAGCAGGCTGCCTGGGGCTTGAGGCTTATCCAAGGGCAGGCCGGTCTTTTCTTGATGGCACTGAAAAACTTAAAAACCAGCCCTGCTTCCCGGCTCGCTACACAGTGGGGGGTTCACTCTTCCTAGAGCCCCGGGAGGACACCCGCTCGCGGGGCTCCCACGCACGCACGCACACACGCCCTCTGTCCTCATGCCTCACGTCCTGTGTGTCAGTCCTGGTGAATGAATGACGGACACGCACTCCCAAAACTATGCTGCCGCCAGCGGGAGGGTGGGGGTGGGGGGGGAGGCCGGGCCGGAGCGGGTGACCAAGCCCTCAAGAATGCGTGGAGAATCAG
>PVJN01039890.1:0-19570 GCA_004026805.1 Lasiurus borealis
TCAGACAGTCCCATAATCAATCAATTGGGAAGCTTTTATTGAGCACCAACTATGTGAGAGACAGTGTGCTCCCATACAAATAACTTATAGTGCTTTTATCCCACCTGGAAAAATAGGGGTGAACAGTGAACAGAGTTGTGATGTCTAGAGGTAGAGATATCCACTAGTTCTGTACCTTCCCTACAGGACTGAGAATGGAATAAGGGGGAGGCACTTGCTAGAGTGGTATTTCTAAGGACATCTGGACCAGTATAGTGGCTGAATCTAATATCCTTTCCAAAGGCAGGAAAGTTTAGTTTTAAAAAACTCAATTACAAATGTGTGTGTGTAGGGAGGGGGGGGGGTCGTGCGTGGGGACAGTAGTTGATGATAAAGAAATGAATATAAATAGATTTTGTAACAAAGAAAATCCAATTTTACATTGGTGCTTTGAGGGAGTTTCAGAGCAAGACAATGATATTGTCTCAGTGCAATTATACCAGGATGAAGTCATATGTTTGCCAAGACCCCCTTGCTTTTAGAACCTGAATAAGATTAAGGAACTCTTCTAGGAGGAAGGCAAGGATCAGCTAAGGCAGAAGAGGAGACTTCAGTGAAATGAGTCAGTCTGACTCAACAAATAATGCTGTATCCTGCTAGGACACAGCACTGAGAAAGAACTCACATTCTGACCCACCAGCACCTCTTGACTATTTTAATACAGACTGAAACTGGATTATTTCATTCAACTTTTGAGGCTTGAGGGGTATACCTGTGGGATCTTATGGATCTCCAAACCTAGGGATATTCTCTAGGGCAACTGTAATTTATATGAATGCCCACTGACTACTATTCACCCCCAAAAGGGATCAGATAGAGTTATCAGAGATAGGAATTATTCTGAGTAACACTAGTGTCCTCTCCACAGTGGGCAGTTGAATTCAGCTTACAAGAGCACGCAATATAACACTTTGACAAAGTCAAGATACTGGCTTTGTCCCCAACTTACGTGCAACCCAGGAATAACCAAACCTTGCTCAATTTTGATGATTCCTGTCCCTAATAACTTCTAGAATACAGATAAGGACCAGTCCCATTTGGAAGACATTACAAATACCTCTGTAATTCTTACTGATTTGTTCTATTGTAAAACAGAATTATACCATGACTATATTGTAACATGGTATAGCACTGGCATTACTGGTAAGATTCAACTGCCTTATGTAAATAAATTATACACTAATACTTCTATTGATGATCAAATGCATTGTAAGATGGAATTGAAGCCTCTTCGGGATGTAATACTGAAGGAAAATGACTGGCCTGAGGAAAAACTGTATTCAGCTAAACATCAGGTAATTTATATGCTAAACAGTTCTACACAAGTTTATCACAAGGTACAAATAATAATAGATCAAAGCAGAAAGTAATCAAATTGGTACAAATAATGCCTTCATAAGATAGATTGGTTGTTTCTTTAAGTTTATTTCTATGTGTTAGGTATATTATTGCTATATCTGTTACATACCATTAAACGCTATACTGAATGTATATACTCAGAAAAATATGTTCATTTTAGGAAAAGAGTCTAGGCTAAGTACCAGGAAAGTGGACTTTGTGGGAAAGCCTCAAACCTGCACATTCCCCAAAATGCCTTCTTCAGGATTGGTCCTTGTCAGCTCCTGGGAGATAAATTCTGATAGGAGTGCTTTTGTAGGCCTGAAGGCTTGAGCCACCCAATACCAGTTTGATCAGATGGTTTGTGCAAACAATATAACCTATGGTAAATGCATATTTTTGCTTTAGGGGACTGGAGTCTGGGTAGTTGAGGTCAGTCAGGCCTATGTGACAAAACCCCAATAAAAACTCTGGACACAAGGCAATGGTGAGTTTCCCCTGGCGTTTATACTTTGTGTTATCACACATCATTTCTAGGGGAACTAAGATTCTCTGGGGAGAGGATACCTGAGAGCTTGTGCCTAATTTCTTCCAGACTTTGGAAAAGTTTGCTTATTTTAATCAGCATCCTTTCACTGTAATGAACTATAACCATGAGTGTAACCAGGATCAGATTTCTCTGCTCCCTGTAAGTCCATCTATTGAAGCATGAAGCTGGAGAGAGATCTCAGGGTCCCCATGGAGAACAGGGAATGCAACACAGAGAAGGCAGAATGTGAACTGAGTCTTGAAAGATGGATAGATCTTCTAAGGAAGGATAGATAATTGAAGACAAGAGGAAGGTTGGACATGCAAGAGAAAGTCCTCTAATGCAATTAGTGACCAGTGAGCATGGATCCACCATGCTCATCCTGAAATGCTTTGTTCAGATTTCTTTTATGTGAAAAAATAAATTAGTTTTTTGAAAAAGAATATTGAAAGGGAATAAAAGAAGAATTTATCTCATCTAGAAGTTTTTATACTGCCTTACAGCTTCCTGGAAATCTCTTTATGACTACTTTCTAACCCTTGCAACAAATAATACAAAACTTCAATTTTTATTTTCTAAATTATGTCCCATAAATTTGGAAGACTATCATGAACAATTCTCCAGTTCATACATTCTCCCTAAACATTGAAACCTCTTTCTATTGTGAATGTTGATGAGCTGTGAATTTTATCTTTCGTAGAACCTAGATATTTAATTTTTACAGACAAAACCCATAAACAGACTTCCTTTTTCATTTTATTTTTTATTTAATAAATATTTATTGTTCATATTATTACATTTGTTCCTCTTTTTTCCCTCCTTAGCTCCCCTTCACCTGGCCCCCTTACCAGGTGAATACACCTCGATCTCTCTGCCCTTACCTCTCCCCAACACTGTCCTCATCCATAGATGTATGATTTTGGCCCAGTTTATCCTTGCACACCCCCTCTCCTCTGAGAATTGTAGTCCACTCCCTTTCTATGTCCCTGATTTTATTATATTCACCAGTTTATTCTGTTCATTAGATTTTTAATTCACTTGATTTTTAGATTCACTTGTTGATAGATATGTATTTGTTGTTTCTAATTTGTATCTTTACCTTCTTCTTATTATTCCTCTTCTTAAAGAGTAGCTTTCATATTTCATATACTGGTTTGGTATTGATGAACTCCTTTAGCTTTTTCTTATCAGTGAAGCTCTTTATCTGACCTTCAATTCTGAATAATAGCTTTGCTGGGTAGAGTAATCTTGGTTGTATTTTTTTGCTATTCATCACTTTGAATATTTCTTGCCACTCCCGTCTAATCTACATAGTTTCTGTTGAGAAATCAGCTGACAATCATATGGGTACTCCCTTGTAGGTAATGAACTGTTTTTCTCTTGCTGCTTTTAATATTCTCTCTTTGTCTTTTGCTCTTGGTATTTTAATTATGATGTGTCTTGGTGTGGTCCTCTTTGGATTCCTTCTATTTGGGATTCTGTAGGCTTCCAGAATTGAAAGTCTATTTCTTTCACCAGGTGAGGAAGTTTGCAGTCATTATTTCTTCAAATAGGTTTTTGGTATTTTGCTCTCTTTCTTCTTCTGGCACTCCCATAATTCTGATATTGGTAAGTTTGAAGTTGTCCCAGAGGCTACTTACACTATCTTCACATTTTTTGATTATTTTTGCTTTTTCAGTGGAGTGTTTTCTGCCTCTTTGTATTTGAAATCTTTGACTTGATTTTGGCATTCCTCTAATCTGCTGTTAGGTCTCTGTATAATATTTTTATTTCAATCAGTGTATGTTTAATTTCTAGTTGGTCTTTTTTCATCTCTAATTGGTCCTTTTTCATCTCCTCTTGTGTCTTACTAAATTTATCGATCTTTTCTAGGAAATTCTTGAAAAACCTTATAACCGTGGTTTTGAACTCTGTTTTCCTCCATTTCTTTCGTTTGTGATCTGTTCTTTCGTCTCTGTATTTTTGCTATCTCGGGAGAACTTCTGTGCTGGAGCCAGCCTTATAATAGAAGACTTGCAAAATTGCAAAAGCCTCTCTGTTGAGCTTGGATGGGTGGAGTCTCAGGGCTGAGCAGAGAAAGCCTTGGCTTCCAGTCAGCCCCACCTTACATGGCCCCTGGGTCTCAGTATCCCTCGGTAATCGCTGCAGGCTTTTCTGTGTGCACACATGTGCATGTGTGCACCTCCAGACCTCTGCCTTTCTGGTTACCTTGCACTCTGGGGACCCTCTGGGGACCCATATGAGTCTGGATCCCCAGGGTATCACCCAAAACTGGGGTTCAATGCAGTCAGAAGTGGATTTCAGTGCAGTTGGGAGGTTCTGTCTCCCTCCCGCTAGAGAAAGCCAGCAGCACAATCAGCAGTCCATTGTCTCTGTGCACAGTGGTGTGCATGCCTTCAGATCTCTGGCTTTTTGCGGCTCCCCTAAGTTTCCACACATTCCTCCCTTTTCAAGACAATCCAGACTCACCCTGTATAAGTCTCGCCCAAAGTTGGGGTTCAGTGCAGCCAGATCTGTGGTTCAGTGCAGTCGGGAGTTTCTGTCTCCCTCTCATAAGAGGAAGGAAGCCAGGCATTCCACCACCTGTCCTCTCCATGTGCGTGTCTCTGTACCTCTATTTCCTTCTAGTTGTAGAAAGTACAGAGACATGCGCATGAGCCCCTCTATTTCCTCCATGAGCCCCTCTATTTCCTTCTTGTTGTAGAATTTCCACTCAGCCAGCTTTCCTGTGGTTCTGGATGATGTCCATTCTGTCTTTCAGTTGTAGTTTTGAAAATATTGTGGGAGGCAGCAGTTTAGGTGTTCACCTATGCCACCATCTTGGTTTCTCCCCTGCCTTTTTTATTTTAGAAAATTCACAAATGATGCCACATGATAGAATATGTACTATAAAAAGTTATTCCACATCAACTCCAAAAACATCTGAATTTGTTTGGCCAATGTTTTTTTTTTGTTTGTTTGTTTTTTTCCAAACAGCTAAAAATGTTCTACATGGACACCTGATTTCCTACTAAGCTTCTAGATAATTTCTATCAAAAAGCCCCATAAACCATGAGTATTATCAGATCCAGATTTGCCTGATGCTCATACCAAAGTTTATACCACAAAATATCCTCCTTTGGGTATTTCTTATCACCTCTGTTATTCATTTTTTTCTCTGACTGCCTCCTGGTTTGAAGAAATTCTTTCTTGGCTCTTTAGCTCCCAAATCCAATACTTTGAGCTGTAAAAGCAAAGACGTTCCACAGATATTTCAGGGTTTTTTGTGTGTGTTTTTTTGTTTGTTTGTTTGTTTGTTTTTGTTGTTGTTGTTTTTGCTCTGACACCAACAAAATTCTGGCTAATTTCTTGTAAGTTTTTCTCCTCATTATAAATGGAGTAATATAATATAGTAATGAAAGGGGGATTAAATCACCTCTTTCCATGTCAAATCTCCTCCAATGCCCCCTGTATGGTTTCTGAAGGGGAGAAAGTAACTCTATAGAAGGCAGTCAGTTGAAAAGTTATTCTCATGAGAGAGCACTAAGCTCAACTGTTTCCTCTGGTTTGCTTCATGTTTAAGATGTACCTTTCAGAGATCTAATAGTTCTCTTGAATTCATATAAATAACGGAACTTGGAGGGAAATAAGACAGCTGAGTAAACAACAGACTCGAAATTCCAGAGCCATCAGTTCTCATTATTCTATTAAAATATTATAATCTGGTTCAAGTACAATGACCTCCCTCTGCTTTTGTATTCCAGGGTGTGAGATCATTCCAGGAGTATTAACCTATCTTACTGGGTTGCTTAAAAGATTATTAATAAGAGAAATTTCAAATAGTTCTCCCAGCAGAAAGCGTTATACCAATGTTATGTAAGAACACATGAATGATTTTAAAATATATTAGTAAAAATATGCTGTAGTAGAGACTGTAACAGCCTCTAACACTTGGTGTTTACGCTGACAAGAATAACAATGTTGGCATATAACCTTTGTGAGAGTAGCAACAGTAGTCAACCAAGGGCTTGCGTTGCTTGAAGAAGCAGAGCAAGATGTCTTAGGTATTTCTGAAGGTGGCACTCTCAACTGCACTCCATGTCTAAGAACAGCAGATACACTTAACTTGCATGCATTAATTGAAACAGGAGGATTTTACCTGAGACTTTGCCTAATTGTGTGATTTGCTCTGTTCTTTAGGCACCTGGCACCTGACAGATTCTAATTTCAATATTTTCAAATCATTAGTAAGATTGCACTAAGCTTTAATTTCAAATGTTTTTAATCACTTGGTAAAATCTGTCTCAATAAAATTGTTCTATTTTTAATACTGTTTTACTGTTAGGCATGAGTGAGAAGTAGTTTCTTTGCCCAACATCTATCCAAAATTTCTTCCATGAGAAAAGGTAAAAACTTGAAACTAAACAAGCATAAACAACAGTGGAAAACAACCTATCTGCATCCACCAAAACAGACCTATTGAAAATCCAGGATCAGATCATTTCTTTCCAAGGCAAATTCTCCTTCAATGTTCCTTTTACGATTTCTGAACTTACAAGTGCATAAAGCATTTGACGCTGAGCTCTATCTGTACAGAACACACTTAGTGTGATGATGTTCTTTTTAATGGCATGACAGTCCGTACAATGACTCAATTCCATTCATCTCCAATTTCCAAATTGCACTATTGAAGAACTCAGCCTTAGTAGATAACCACACAAACAATGTAAATGCAGTGAGAGTGGGAAAATGCACCTACACTCTCTCAGCTCTCTGCAGCCCATTCCTCCAGTAGGGGAGATGTCCTATTCATTCATCATTGACAATGTGCTGCCACCATTCCACAAAGTCAATACACACTCCTAACCTGAAGGGAAGAAAGGAAATTGAATTCCCTCTAGCCTATACACACGTGTGTCTAGGACAAACATATTTGTTCAAACATGAATAGATAGAAGCAGGAATCCAAATTGAGTAAGGAAAGCAAGAATCTAAGCCAAAAGTTTAAAATTAACTACTATATTCCTGCTGAGGCTGAAGTACAGGCAGGATCCCACAGGGAAGAAGAGACGGGTAGTAAAAGGTAAAGGGGAGGCGGTCAGTGGGAAAACCTGTGCGCTCATCAGGCGGACATCGTGCACCTACCCAGAAAATTCCGCTTTTACCTGAAAGCACTGCATTGCACTGTAGGAAAGAATCTACTCCATATTTAATACTTGGCTGCAGACAGATTTCAAGCTTCTCAGTCCCTCTTCCCCCTGCTCCATTCTGGCCAACCTGGTACGAAAACCTAGTGCCCTCTCCTTTGGTGCTAACAAGAGGTCCAACTCACAAGCCTCATCCCATGTGAGGGAACCGTCACTTCAGTCCCACCCCCAAATCACAATAAAAGCGAAGCCAATCTCCATTCCCTTTTCTCTCCCTTCTGCTTGCAAGCCTGCCCTGCTTGCCTCAGAAATCCTCAATATGTGAGTAATAAAGCTTTGGGCATCTATGGCATCATCAGTTTAACATCTGCACAAAATTTTGTGTAAATGGCAGATGCACCCTGTCTGTGGGAGATCAGAAAAAGCACTACCTATGCTAAGCATGGTCATTAATAACCGGGAGAGCAATCCATAGGATGAACTAGGAGTAGAGACATTTCTTCTAGTGTTCAGTTCAGCATTTTGATTTATCAGGATAAAATTAATAACAAGTATTTTATAGTATTATCTATGTAAAAATAATTGTAACCCTTTTATCAGAAGTGACTAATAGAATAAGAACACTAACTTGTCAATGGGGTTTCATAAGTACCTCAGCTCAAGCTTCTACCCAGATATTTAGAGAAACTTTGCTAGGCAGCCCAGCATTTTGATACCAACTCCCTACTGTAAACATACAGAGAATGATGCATAAGTTGAAAGTTCTGATTAAATAAAATTTAAGACTAATAAGTATAATATCATATCATCCCATATCACAACCTACTATATAATGCTTTTCTACACCAATTATTAAATTACTAGAGGCCTGGTGCACGAAATTTGTGCAGATTGACCATCACTCCAACACACAAGATGACTGGCCCATGTGATCAAAGATGGCTTGCCCCCATGTAGGGGTGTCCCTCAGCACAGCATGCATTGTCTCTAGTCTGGGATCCCTCTCACAATACAGGACTGCTGCCTGCGAACTGCTCACCTGCCTGCCTTCCTGATTGCCCCTAACCACTTCTGCCTGCCAGTCTGATCACCCCCTAACCACTCCCCTGCCAGCCTGATTTATGCCTAACTGTTCCCCTGCCAGTCTGTTTGCCCCTAACTGCCCTCCCTCCCAACTTCCCTCTCATGCTGTCCTGATAACCCACAACTGCTCTCCCTTGTAGGCCTAATTCCTCCCAACTTTTCTCCCCTGATGGCCATCTTGTGGCAGCCATCTTTATATTGGAGGGGTGATGGTTAATTTGCATATTACTCTTTTATTAGATAGGATAGAGGTTTGGTGCATGAGTGGGGGCCGGCTGGTTTGCTCTGAAGGGTGTCCCAGATCAGTGTGGGTGTTCCCTTGGGGTATGAGGCAGCCTGGGTGAGGGGTTTGTGGTGGTTTGCAGGCTGACAACACACCCCTGTGACCCAAGTGGAGGCCCTGATATCTGGGATTTATTTATCTTCTATAATTGAAACTTTGTAGCCACAGCCATTTTTATTGGGATTTATTTATCTTCTATAATTGAAACTTTTTAGCAGAGGCCAAGGCAAGCCAGAGCTGCGGGAGCTTGGCTTCATCCATTGCTGGAGCAACCCAAACCTTTGGTTCTCTACAGCTCCATTGTTGCTGCCATTTTTGTTGGGATTTATTTATCTTTTATAATTAAACTTTGTAGCTTTGAGTGAAGACCTGGGCCCACCAGGGTATGCGGAAAGTTTGGCTTCCTCTATTGCCAGGGAAACCCAAGCCTCTTGCTCTCTCCATGGTCAGATCCATCTTGGTTGGGTGTTAATTTGCATATTTACTCCTGATTGGCTGGTGGGCATGGCTTATAGGTATAGTGGAGAGGTGGTTAATTTGCATATTACTTTTTTATTAGATAGGGTTTCCAAAGATTAAATAGATCTTGATTAAATATGGAGAGCAGTTATGGCAACTGAAAATTAAGAAAAATGGGCTTTTATGAAAATCTCAGTCTGTTTCTGTCTTAATAAAAGCAGAACAACAAACTAAAAAAGACTCAATAGAAGATTCTTGTAAGACATACAGTGCTGCCTCCTGGGTTTCCAGCTGAGTGTTTACAAAGAAGGGAGAATAAAAAGGCAGAAAGAAATTTGGAGACCTGAGTCAGTATTGCTACTGCTGGTGGAGGCGAAGGTTTCGGAAGTTACCTCCCTCTTGAAAAACTAAGGCAGCAATGGTATTAAGCACACAAATTTGAACAGTAACAAATAGCCTGCAGCTATGAGCACCACACAACATTATATTCTGAAAGTGCTTCCTAAACCCATTCACTGCATAATTACAAGTTAGTCGTGGCTGTGTCCCTCTTTCCTACATCCTTAATGGATATCTTAAGAAATCATGGTTACTCAAAGCATAAAGAAACCTGGTCTTGGTATAACTTCTTTTCACTTCTCTTTTTGAATACATGTTCATGCTCATAACAAGCAGATGTTGTGTATTTGTTAAACAGAATTAAAACAATAAGTTTAAAGGGTCAATTCTGTCTTGCTAGAAGAAAGGATTTTTTTAAATTAGAACTGCTCTACAAAGAAATGGGCTTTCTCAACAAAGGATTGAGCTTTCAATCCCTGGAAATATTCAAGAAGAAGCCATCTGTCATGTTGTAAACAGCATTTCTGAAGGAGGGGGGGGAAGATTGGAAAACATGACTTGTAAGATATCCCTTTCTACTTCCAAAATGTGATGACTGATTGATCATGTGGGCAGAAAAACATACTGAGAACTTGAAAAAAATGTTTGTCCGCTTAAAAAATTTTTTAATCTCTTTCCCAAAATTATGTTTCTAAGGAATGTGACATTGATGGTCCCCTAGAGGAGAGTAAAGACAAAATACCCAACCTTGATTTCTCCTCTCTAAAACATAAATGTCCGATTAAGAACTGGGGGTGGAGGGATAGTGGGAAAATAACATAGTTATTAAACCTTATAGCACAGCCAGCACATCAATCTATCAACAGCTACATATTGAGTAGTTACTGTATTGCAGGCATTGCAGAAGATAAAGAATGTGTAAATGCAAGGTTCCTTGTTTAATGTCCTTAAAATATGTTTGAACAAATAAGACATAAAAAGTAAACACATAAATAAATGAAGAAGTTGAAAACTAACTACCAGGGACTAGATCCAACCTGCATGTCTCATTTGGTCAATGTTTTTAAAATTTGTAAATTAGAATGCCATTAGGCAGGATATACACTTTTTTATTCTCCATGTCACCACTCCCGATCATATTATTCTGACCCAATATACATATGTATATACAGAAATACTTGACCTCTACAGGCAGTTGCATTTCTGACATCCTAATCTACACTATTAAAAGAATAAGATGCAAATTGATCATATTTTCACGAAGCCCACCAGCCAATCAGGAGTGAGTATGCAAATTAATCCAACAGAAATGGCAAGTTAATTTGCATATTTATGCACTGAGTGGCTGGGGACAGGGTGGGATGCCATGGTGATGATACAGGCATTCCTCACTACCTCAGCTGCTCCTGGCCTCTGGGCAGCATGGAAAGGTAGGAAGGCAAAGAGGCAGCTCTGGGCCAGAATGAAAAGGTGACTCTGGCCAGAGCAAAGGCAGTGCTGGCAGCCAAAGGAAGGAAGGCCTATTCTTGTATGAATCTTCGTGCATCAGGCCTCTAGTCTATAATATAAAGACTAATAGTAGCAATATCATAAGTGGCATGTGGTTATTGTTAAATAAACTTCACAAGGTAGAAACACTAGAAGGTTTTAGAGAAGGAAAAGGCCCTGAGTCTTTTCCAAGACTGCGTGGAGAAGGGAAAATTTAATCTGAATTTTAAAGAACAGAAAAAACTTCAACGAGCAGAAAGAAGAATAGCTATCCCAGACATGGCAGTTACAGGAGTACAAGTCAAAGGTGAAAAAGTAGGAATCAAAATTGGGAAGATATGTTGAGAACAGTGGGAAGTAGAAGAAAGATATAAGGGTGAGAATTAAGATTTAATCAAATTGTAGGAGGGTCTGAAAGACAAATCATATTAATCAGAAATCTTGCCTGAAAGTGACAGAAATCCAAAGTAGTAATTTATTGGGTCCTCCAATTTTTTTATGTCAGATACAGCTGGACCCAAGCACTCAAATTATATTACGGGCTTTTTATCTCTCTTGTCTTCTCATTCTTGTAATCCCTTCTGATTTCTTCTATGTGTTGTCATTTTGTTTTGTTTTCTGTCTTGCTGCAGATGGGCTATTACCATCAAGCTGAGATCTTGGCCTGCATGAAACTCAACTTCTTCAACTTCACAACTCAGCAAAAAGAAAGAGCTTTCTCTCTTAATATTCATTTAAGGGTTTAAGAGAAGACTTTGAATCCAGAAAAATGGGGTCCTGGATCACATGCTAACTCAGAGGAAAGCATGCCTATTAACAATAATGATGTATGCTCACTGTGCAACCATAATAAAAGAAGGTATTGAGATGGCTTAATGGGTGCCTTCAGGCCATAGAAATTTATTAAAGGTTATAAACCTGAAAATCACAAGGCCAAAGTATTCTCTTAAGAAGTGTACAAGATGAATTGGAAGGAGAGGCAAAGGAATATGTGAAGGCCAATTAGAAGTCTCATCCAATAGCCTAGGGCTTGGGACATAAAGCTTAGACTGAAATGGAAAAGGAAAAGAAAAAATAGACAGATGTAAGAAATATTTAAGAGTAAATATCAATAGAACAGGATAACTGGTTGGATATGGAAGAGAGATGTTTTAACAATAATTCATTCAATAAATATTCATGAGTGTCAATTCTATTTTAGATACTGTTCCAGGTACTAGTGAATATAGCAAACAAGGTATCTGCATCATAGAGCTCAGGTTCCTCTGGGAAATATGAAAGAGATACATAAACTGAGAAATAAGTAAAATAATTTCAGTTCCTAACAGATGCTCTGAAATAAAGTATGTAAATGTTATAAAGAGTGGTGAGTGGCAGGTGCTATTTTAATAATAGTGTAAAGAATGGAATGTAGGCAAGAGTGAAGCACAAAGAGTCATTATCAGGTTACTGTGGTAGTCCAGACAAGAGGAGATGGTGATGTCAGCTATGATATTGGCAATGGGGATGGTGTTAGATAGTCAAAGAATGTCAAGATTTTGTGCCTGAGAGAAACATGGCATTATCATGAATAGAAAAACAGAAGTGGTTGAAGACATTTTTTCATACTGAAACTGAACATATCTAGTATTCAGGAGATGCCTACACTGATAGATGATACTCCTTGTCCAAGAGCAAAGGTCCACATGGATTTCCATCCAACTTTGTAGAGAGGGGAAACCTGTGATCTTGTACTTAAGAACTGCTTTTGACTAAAAGTTTTCACCAACTGTGGAAAACTGTTGACAACAGCTATTTCTGATATGGAAAAAATCCTAAAGGATGCCCCAAAGTAAAACAGAGGATGAGAAAGAAATATAAAAAATAAATCAAAATAAATTTTTAAAAGAAATATTATTTAACAGAGGAATTCTTGAAAATTTCATAAAAAATGAGTTCCTTTGGCCTCTGGCTTTTACAAATTTTGTACAACATAAAAAGATATAATTCCATCTCTCTACTTTACTTTCTTCTGTCTATTAAACTTTTGGTGATTTTTTTTTCAGAACAAAGAATATATATACACACACATATATAAATTTTGCTATTTAAAGAGTAAATATCTATAGATTTCTAAAGGGTATTTTGGCAGACTGTATAAAAATAAAACATATTTGCACTCTTTATTTATTTTGCCAGTTATAGAAATTAATCCTAAAGAAATTTAAATGTGTAAAATTATTTATATAAAGTTATTAATTACAGAATTTCTGTAAAAAATCTGAAATAATCTAAAACAATGATAGGGGTTAACATACACATCATAGATAAGTTTTTCGGTATCCTTATTGTATTGAATTATTAATACACTTGGGCAGAAGGGGAATCGAGAGAAATCCAAGGCCCTTCTGGAGTTTCACTGGGTGAAGAAAACCCTTCATCTGATACCTAGTCTATGACACTTGAGTGGCAATGAGAATGAAATTCTGGCTTTGTTCAAAAAAATCCCTGGATCATTCGTTATTTCAGTCCTTAAATTCCAGTTTTGAAAGGGAAATAACCAATAAAAAAGAAGCAAAAATACATATTTTAAAAATCCTGTGGAACTAAATCGGTTCACCATACTGGGAATGAAACCAACAAGTCAGCCCCTTGAGTCTGAAGACTGAGCCTCTCTGGCAGTCATAGTTACTTACATTTTGATCCTGCAATCATCGCATTTTGCAGTGTTACTTTTCTCAATTACTCTTTGGCCCTATGTAACACTATTGCTATTTTGTTCCTTGAAATGTCTAAAAATTTTTAGTCTCAGTCTTTATCAAGTATGAAGAAGGGACCCAAGGAGCCACAACAAAGAACTGGTTGTCACTGGTTGCCTTAGTTTCATGGAGAGATAAGGAGAAAGAGAGAGAAAGGGATGGGGGGGGGGAGGTAGGAAGGGAGGAAGGAAGGGGGAGGGAGGGAAGAATACAAAAATGAATAAGAACGTTCTGCAAGTATTTCAATGCTGTGGCAATAGCACCACATCTCCTTTGGGTTACTTCTGAATTATTTTTCACAATTAATGGGAGAACTAAGAAAATAAATGGCAGAAAATTTAATTGAGAGTGCTAAACCTGAATGCAACTTGAGGCAGAGAATTTAATCTGATGGCTTCATGTTACTGACCCAAAAATGAAAGAAAGCACCATGTGTTTATGTTTGAATGATTTTCATTTTTAATTAGTGACTTCAAAGATTTTCCACAAACCTGATTTTGGCCCCACAAATATCATATAATTTTAATTAGTTTCCAGATTTCTGCAGCATTTTAGAGAATAAATTCAAGGCTTCTTTTCCTTTGAGTGACAAGTATCACTGACAAAACTCACATCAGAACTTTTTAAATCGGGGAGGGGGGGGGCAATGGGAAAATATGTATACATGTAACACATTAATAAATAAATAAATGAGAACTTTTTAAAGCAGAGGTAATTTATAAGTAATATTTACATTTCAGTGACTCTGCTTTAAGATTTAAAAGGCAACCATGTGCCCTTGGTTATGATAACATTTGTTCTACCCTTAGATGACAAAATTCTCCAGAAAGATCACTTATGGTTAACTAAACACATTTGGCACAATCAAAGCTGTATTTTAATGTCCTGATTTGCAGTATTGTCTCATAACTTTGGCCTCTGCTTCAGATGCCAAGAAAAAAGGAACAAACAATCCAGATCCTAGTTTTTTCTGTTTCCTCCAACATTTAGTAGTTTGCCATGATTGTAAGGCATGACTCTTTGTTTCTTTAATACATGATGATGTAGGCAGTGGTCGGCAAACTCATTAGTCAACAGAGCCAAATATCAACAGTACAAGGATTGAAATTTCTTCTGCGAGCCGAAAACCAACTTCTGCGCATGGGCCATAAAATTTCAATGGCACTATATGTGCATGCCGGCACGTGGTATTTTATGGAAGAGCCACACTCAAGGGGTCAAAGAGCTGCATGTGGCTTGAGAGCCACAGCTTGCCAACCACTAATGTAGGTTGTTGCTTGGAGACTTTTTACAGCAGAAAGTTCCCCATGGTGGGATATAATGCCACAATGGCAGTGGACTCTGGATCCTCTGAGTGATTGAAGGAACATGTCCATCCTAATGACAGAAATGCATCCAATTCATACATTAAAGGAAAGACTGATATAACCAAAGATCCAAGTTCAATGAGGAACATGATTACCATTTAAACCATGTACACAATTCCCACCCACGTGATTGAAACACTGATGACTTAATTGGTTGAATAAGAAATTACCCAGAGTCACACTGTCTCCTCAGAATCATGATGGTCAGAGAAATGAAAGCAATAGCCCAATGTGTTCACAGTGTGGCACTGGCTGAAGAGTCTGAAACTTTCATAGCATGGCTTGCGAGTATTGACTGACTGTGACCATTAGCCTTTTCCTGTTGTGATCTTCCTTTTTTCATTTTGTGTGAGATTAATTTGTGACTGAGATTTATTAGCCTAAAGGAGGCTGAGGTTGATGAGATTTTGCTGATATAGTACATAGAACACACATCAAGTCAAAGAAAAAAAATGAAAAATTGAAATGATAAAGTTGCATTGCTAGCTTGTTGCTGAGGTAATTGAAGTAGCTTGTGTTGTGCTGTGCTGTGAGGGCTAGAAATAAAATATGTACAAATTTATCTAGATCATCCTTCTGAAGAAAGAGACTACAATATATATTCCCTCTCTCTTTCTGTATTGAGGAAATCTCCCAATTCTTTTTTGACAGTGATACTGAAATAAGACAAAATGAAACCCATTCAGAACAGGCTCCAGAAGTAAAGGCAGCTCTAAGTTACCCATGGAAATAGGCGTAAGGGTTAGCATAGATAATTGAAATATGAGCATAATGTAAAAACAGCATTTTGTCTATTAGGTGAAAGCATAACTCCATAAAATGTCTGTCTCAGAACTGAAATCACAAAATAAAGTTGTATTTGTTAACCTGCCCAACTTTCCCTCTGATGGAGATTTCGATTATGCCTACAAAATACACACTCCAAAACACACACAAAAAAGAACTTAAAAATTGAGGCCGGAAGTGGGGGTGGGGAGCGGTCATGACATAAACCACTAGGATAGCAGCACCACAAGAACAGGGATCATTAGCCACTGCTGGGTCCCAAGTGCTGGGATTGTGCTAGAACATAAGAGGTGCCCAGCAAGTCTTTACTAAATTAACAAAGTACCAATCAGTCCTTTATGCTGAGAACTGACTAGTTGGTGTGGGGAAGATCACAGATATGTCTTCATTTTCAGGAGTCATTTGGCATATAAATATGTCACATGAAAATCTGGAGCTCTATGATAATCCATCAGAACATGACCTTGAGAGTGAACCACAATACAGGTCTAGTGGCCCCGGGTTTTCTTCGAAGGGAGCATGACTAGATCAGAGACACCTCTCCATATCCACCATTCCAGAGCTGTAGAGACTGAGCAGGAGACTGACCCTCTCCCTCTGAAGCCCATGACGATATTCCAGGACTGTCCTTCACCACCTCAATTATTTACTCTTTAGTTCACCAAACATGTAACACTGACCTGGTACTACAGGTCTTCTCAGAGTTCCACAACTGAGAATCTAGATATCACTGTCTTCTCCACCTCTTTTCTAACCTAGTATTCTCATACAAGTGAAATGAGGTTTAAATAAGCCAAATGCATAAAAGGAAAAAGCACAAAAGAAAAATCTGTGGGAGATTTATAAAAGCTAATGTGTTGCATGCTGGTGGGTGAGGGCTACAGGAACAGAAAGCATTTTTGAGACTTTAGGCTTGGGAGGAGACATGGGGAGAGGCTTCCCTGTACCTGTGAAAAGCACTTCCTTCCACATCATCTTGACCTCAAAGCAGAACTCTCTAATCCCCGGAGTGTGTTCACTTCCAATCGCCAGGGAAGTTTTTGGCCATAAACCTGAGAAGAATCTGCCATGTGCTAGTATCTATTTATTTTAGTTCCCTTCATGGTAGCTTGTGCTCCAAACAGTGCTGGGAACATATCTCCCATTTCCTGAATGGAGGCTCAGCCATCACCCAGGGACCCTATCATGACCCTGCTCTCTCCCTGATAACAGCAGGGACTACCTAAGACCCTTTTCTGCATCAGTCTCTGCAAAGACATCAAAGCCTGAGACTGCCCAAACTGAACAGCTTCTCACCAACAGAGGAATGGCTAAGACTGCTGGTGCTGGAAATTTATTAGCTAGATGACCTTGAGCAAGTCACTTACTTATTCTGTGAGGCTTATTCTGTTCATATGTCAAATGGAAATACAACAGAACTCACCTCAGAAGGCTGTTACGGTAATTAACTGTATGAGAGATACTTAGCACAAAGTACTGACACCTACTACAATTTACTAGTAAGAGCACACTAATCACAAAGACCATATACTCTATGATTCAATTCATAGGAAAGTCCAGAATAGAGGAATCTATAAGACAGAACGTAGCTTAGAGTTGCTCAGGCTGGAGGTGGGCATGAAGGAAGAGGAGGGTTATAGCTAAAGGGGATGAGGTTTCCTTTCAGAAGACAAGAATGTTCTAGAATTGACTCTGATGGATTCACATATACATGAATATATTTAAAAAAACCAACAACACTGAAGTGTATCCTTTAATAGGTGAATTGTAAATATGTGAATAACATCTCCATAAGTTGTTCTAAAAAATTATTTAGTGCCCTGGCCGGTGTGGCTCAGTTGGTTGGGTGTCATCCCCTGCACCAAAAAGCTGCCCGTTCTATTCCCAGTCAAGGCACATGCTCAGGTTACAGGCTCCATCCCCAGTCAGGGGCATGCAAAGGCAGCCAATCACTGACTTCCACATCGATTTCTCTCTCTCTCACTCTCTCAGTCTCTCTCTCAGTCTCTCTCTCTCTCTCTCTCTCTCTCTCTCCTCTCTCTCTCCCCTTCTATCTGTCTAAAACTGAATAAAAGTATTTTTTAAAAATATCTTTAGCACAGTGACTGTCACAGATTTAATACTTGAAAGTGTCAGTCATTATCATTTATTAATTCATTTAACAGATATTTATTAAGTTCCTATTATAAATCTGGCAATAATCTTATACTTGTTACTGTTACTTGTATACTATTTTTACATTTTAAACTTTGCATGTGTGTGAAATATGCATAAGTTTTAGTAATGCAGAAAAATTCCATAATTATATTGAGACTAAAATGCCTAATTTGAAAAGATAAAATTAATTTAGATGAATAAAATGTTTTACATGTAAACTTTTATATCTTAGAAATAGTCACTAAAATCCTGAAATCTATTAGAAATCTTGAGAATATCAACAAAAAATGCCCTCATTTATTCACAACTAGAGTTAATTTATTTATAGTCAACTTAGAAAATTTTTTCCCAAATAAGAAATATAATTTAGTGACAGCAGACCAGTTCTAGGCTTCTGTGGATTTGAGCATTTCATATTTAAGAAACTCAGAAATGAAATTCTGCTTTGGATGTTTTAAGCCAAATGACAAACAAACAAAATCTAAAAGCCATATTTGAATCTCAGAAGACATTAGACAATTATTCTAAGCAGCACTACAAACCACATCATCCCTGCTATATTTTCCTTGACTTTCATAAAATAATCCAATTCTACTTCCCCTTGCCTTTCTCTTCACCTTCAATCACATTCACTTCCATCTTCCACCAAAGACTGTAGGTAGCAGGGAAAGTCATAGACTTGTAACCAAAAAATTATAAAAAGCATAAGGAAAAATTAATACTCTAAAAAAAAAATCTATGCCCAAATAGGAAATCCTTTCACAAAAAAAAACACACATTTGGATCTGCTTCAGCAAGTGCAGACATTTAAATGGTTCTGGGTTATGCCAAGTTGGCATGCTTGCCAGCTCAAAGCTAGTTGTTTTAACCATTTTTGAGGCCCTGAATACAAAAGAGTACAAAGAAGCACAGTGGAAAGGCAAGGCAGCCAGCAGCCAGAATCCCTCTGTAAATCCTAACTCCTTTGTTTTTTGTTTCAGCTCAGAAGGGCTGCTCACTAGAGTGCTCCCTCAACTTTCTAGTAAATTCCCAGAAACCCACAGAGAGCACTGAAGCACCTGTAAAACTCAATTTCTGCTAGAGATTTGCTGAGACCTTGGCTGCTGGCGCTGGAAGCCAGTCAAAAAAGTAAGACTGTGCTGGTGAAGAATTTTTATTCTAATATAACGCTCTCCTGATATCCTTGTTCTCTTCATAAACACTCCATGGCTTTGTTCATTCACACTGTTGGCTAAACCACCAAAGCCATTGAAAAAAAAAAGGAGGCAGGAGAGGGGGAGGGGGAGAACTATCTGAAAACAAAGTCTCCTAGGATGCAATTTTTCCTAATAGACATTTTCAGGATTCCCCCACAAGCACTGATTTTGAAGCAATCAAAGGAAACAAAAATGGAAAAGACTGAAAAAAGTACAAATTTACTCAAGGTTTACGGACAATTTTCCATGAAGAGCTCCTTCAAGACAAAGTTCCTTGAATATATATATGGCTAACTTATTTAGCCTCCTACATTAATAACACAGTACATTTAAAACATACAAATATTTTAATTTTTTATAGAAGCATACTGTTGGTTTTATTTTTATTCACAGTCCAGTCTATATAAAACAAAATAATAATAATAATCCCAAGTGAGTTTTTGTTTACAATAGCTACAATTTGGAAACAGCCTAGGTGCCCGTCAGCAGATGAATGGATCAGAAAACTATGGTACATCTACACAATGGAATTCTATACTGCCATTAAAAAGAAGGAATTCTCACCATTTGCAGCAACCTGGATGGAACTGGAGAGCCTTATGCTTAGTGAAATAAGCCAGTCAATGAGGGAGAAACATCACA
>PVJN01039891.1:0-19569 GCA_004026805.1 Lasiurus borealis
CCAAGCTAGGCTGGAAGCAACATGGAGGCACATTCCTCCAGTACGTGAGCTGGCACCTTTGGTGACCAAGTGTGTGTTCATCAGCTGCTCCATCTAATCTTTTCTTCTAGACTGTGAGCTCCACAGGGGAATGACTACAGATGCTTGAGCTCCTGTGCTTAGCATGATGAATGGCACATAGTAAATGTTCAATAAATAGCGAATGAATAAGCAAGGCATGACCATTTAGGGAGTTAGAAAGTGTTACAAAAGCATTAGCTATTATCATCGCTTCGGGTGTTGTAGTTGCAGTTGCTCTTCCTCATGTAATTGTTTGTGGTGACAAATGGGAAAAGCCAATTCCCTTCTGAAAACCCCAACTTTAAAAATCAAGAAGTTCATCAGTTCTGTCAAGTCAATACCGAGGCATGGCTTTTCTTGATCCAATTCCCTTCCCCTGTGAGAGACATTACTTCATACCCGGACAGTGACAGACATGCCAGAGCGATCCCCAGTCCTGAGAGATGGAGGGAGATAGGGGGATGGGGACACTGCTACACTCAAGTCATTGCCACAGACGGATCCATACTCCCCTTTCCCTGCACGCTAACGGCCAGCCCCTAAGCAGCTTCTAATGACTTAACTACTTGATAATGTTCGCCTTCTCAGGGGATACATGCTGCTTTTACTTATTTATTTTAATAGATTTTTACTGATTTCAGAGAGGAAGGGAGAAGGAGAGAGAGATAGAAACATCAATGATGAGAGAGAATCATTGATAGGCTGCCTCCTGCATGCCCTCTATTGGAGATCGAGCCCGTAACCTAGGCATGTGCCTTTGATGGGAATCGAACACAGGACCTGTCAGTCCGCAGGCCGATGCTCTATTCACTGAGCCAAACCAGTTTGGGTACAAGTTGCTTTTAAAGGAAAAAGAGTTTCAGTGATTAAACCCCGAGCTGTTCCTCATAGCAAAGACTAGATTTCTGAAGCCCTGATGGGAGACCTCAGGATGGGCTGAACAGAATTTTAGAGCTCACATCAGGGATGCAGGCTGAGGCACCATAGAAGCAGTTTGGGCAGCATAGAACCAATTCTATAATGATGTCCTATAGTGAACTTGGGGACTGTGCTGGACTCCAGGGTACCAATGAAACAATTCAGCTTCCAGATCCCAGATTACTCCAGCAGATCCTCAAGGCCCCAGTGGTATAATTAATAGATGGATCACTTCCTGTTTGTTTCTGTGCATCTTAATCCCTTGTGGAACAAACTGAGAATTAAGTAGATGGAAGGTAGATAGATAAATGGATAAAAGAAACATTTGTCTTTATATCCCCAATAGCCAATATTGCAAGATGCTCAATGCATTAAGGCCAGAAAAGGAAAGGAAAAGTACCATTTGCTAAATTTTACCAAAAAGCAAATTAGCTCAACCGTGCTTATAGTTTCAACCAGCATGTCCAGCAGCCTCCCCACCCCCACTAGATCACACTGAGCAACATCCTGGCATTTCACCATCCCCTTTCTCTGTTGTACTTACTTTTCTCCAAAGTACTTACCTACTTATCTGATATATATATATATATATATATATATATATATATATATATACACACACACACACATATATATATATATATACACACACACACATATATATATATATACACACACACACACATATATATATGTGTGTGTGTGTGTGTCACTAGAAGAATAGCATTCTTCTAGAAAACCAGAAGAATGCCTGGAACATAGTAAATGCATAAAAATAATAAATTAATTAAAATGTGTGAAAGAATGAATAAATTAATGTACAAATGGTGTTTGTCTGTTTTTGTTATTATTATTGTTCTTGTTATTATATTGGAAACTCTTAAGCTTTTTAAAGTGGAGTTAATATCTTCCTCACTGCTTTGTTACAGGAGGATTAAATGAGATAACATCAATAAAGAACTTTGTACATTACTTGGCTCATAGTACATGCCCAATAACATATTAGCTAGTATTACTATAGCCCCATCTAATACTTGCTACAATCAAATAAGGCAATAATTATCTGACTGGACCAATGAAAGAAATAAGGCTTAGAGAACATAAGTAACTCAACCTAGTGAATGACAGATGTAACTTTCTAATCAATTTCTGCCTGCCCCAAAGCCTACAGCCTGTCCACCACCCCACATTGCCTTTCAGTACATCCCGAACCCCCAGGTAGCCAAGCTAAACTTACGATGGGGCAGGATGATAGGAACTGAACTCTCAAAAGCAATTAGATAATTTCCAATCAATGTATGGAAGCTTCAGAATAAGATACATGTCGCATGTATGTGTACAGAAAACATCTGCATATGCAAATGAATAGTCGATTTGGGGGAGGGGAGTAGAAAGCACTTCAATTTGCTCCTGGGATGAATCTGCAGTGCAACACTGAGAACTCACAGATGAGATACAGTCATATAAAGTGGATGTTGGAAGTCCTGGGTTTGAACCCATCTGGTTATAATGTCATAGATAAGTCCATTTTCCTCCCTAACTATGAC
Source organism: Lasiurus borealis (assembly GCA_004026805.1). Classification (NCBI taxonomy): domain Eukaryota; kingdom Metazoa; phylum Chordata; class Mammalia; order Chiroptera; family Vespertilionidae; genus Lasiurus; species Lasiurus borealis. The sequence goes on from PVJN01039891.1 coordinate 2,526, forward strand.
TTCTTCTGTAAAAGAAGGATATAAGAAAACTGACCGCTAATGCAACTGTTCCAACTCTAACAGACTCCCCAGGTGTTGTGGGATAGATGAACTTGAGGATGGGAGAAAACTTTGCCAACCACTACTAAGTTCCACAATGGAAAGTGAGATATCGAGTACCCCCTCGGGAGAGGAGAGCAGAGATTCGCTAATCCGAGGAGGAGCTGCTGCCTCTCGCTTTCACCCTGTGGAATCATCCTACATAATAATATACAATATGCAAATTAGCCGATGCCCTTAATGTCAGACTGGTCAGCAGGAGGCAAGCACACTAGGAGCTGGGGACGGGGACTGCCCTCACCAGAAGGGTCTCTGCTGGGCCTGGGATCCCCTGGCAGAGGCAGCCCTTGCACAGCCCAGCCTGGAGGTGGCCATTGTGGGAGACTTGCACAGGCCTGATGCCCTGCCTGGCCCAGGGGTGGAACCCAGAGGAAGCAGCCACTGAGGGAGGCACACACAGGCCCACTCGTCCACTCGCTGCCTGACCGGGAGGCCGCCCAGGTAGGGGGTTGGACCCCCGGCTCTGCTGTCTTGATTTTGTGGTTTCCAAGGAAATAGCCAGAAGGGATGATAAACCCTCTGCAAATGGCTCAGCCATTGCCTATCTAAGCAGAGCCTTCAAGGAGGCTTCCTTTAAATCGAGCCTTTCCCGCAATGAATGACCCCAAGCATCCCTAGATCAGGCAGGTTTCTGTGGAGTGCAATCTCCACACAGTGCAAAAGGGGCCCCAGTTTCCCCTATGGGGATCTCATGAGCATTAGCCCAGGGACAGGGGGGAAGGAAGGGGAAAGGCATCACGTGAACAAGCAGAAAGAAACCATGTCTGGCAGACACTCCCCTGCCACCCACTTCAACATGTAAGAAGAATCAAATAAACCAATACAAAGACCCCTTTCCTGCCTCAGGAGAGATGCAGGACTGAGGGGTGTCCCGCCTGGCATTGAGTAGCTGCTTCCCATCCCCTTCATCCAACTGGACAGGTTAGGGAGTTAAGGGGAGGATGCAGACCCTCGCAGGACAGGGATCCCCAGAACTGCACCCCTACCCTCCCTCTTGGAGCACAGGGCCTGACCCCAGCCCTGGCAGCTTGGCATATCCCAGACCCTCTGGTGCTTCCAGGCACTGGGCTTTCCCATGTCTTCCTTGCCTCCCCCTACTGACCCCCACTAGCACGCTGTCCTCCCCAACTTTCGGTCTTTATAGGATAAATGCTTGGTAAGTGTAGTTGCTTCTCCAAAGATTTTATTTGATAAGAACCAGTGAAGTCACTTAGCAACTGATCTGCTCAGACTTCATCAGGGACAACAAATGACACAGCTTACTTGGCTTTGATAGCAAAGCATCTTATTCTTTTATTTTTTTAAATAGATTTTTATTGATTTCAGAGAGGAATAGAGAGGGAGAGAGATAGAAACACCAACGATGAGAATCATTGATCGGCTGCCTCCTGCACATGCCCTACTGGGGATCGAGCCTGCAACCCAGGCATGTGCCCTTGATCAGAATTAAACCTGGGACTCTTCAGTCTTCAAGTTGAAGCTCTAGCCACTGAGCAAAACTAGCTTACAACAAGCAATCTTATTTTTAAAGACTTGATTTTTGTCATAAACAAGTGGATTTGAATCATATATACTTGTTAATGAAATATCTCTTCATTTCTACTAATACAATTCTACCTTAAAGCTTGTGTTGTATAATCTATACTAATAAAATGGTAATATTCTGGACATCCATCCAAACATTCTGCCACACAATGCCATGGTGGTAGGGGTCAAAGCACAGGTGGTTAGGGGTGACCAGAGGGGGGCAGTTAGAGGCAATCAGGCCGGCAGGCAGGTGAGCAGTTAGGAGCCAGCAGTCCCAGATTGTGAGAAGAATCTCTGACTGCCAAACATCTCCCAAGGGGTCCCAGGTTGGAGAAGGTACAGGCTGGGCTGAGGGATTCCCTCCCTCCTCGTGCATACGGGGCCTCTAGTATTTTACTTAATGGTGAACTATCCTTACAAGCTAAGGGTTCACATCACCAGTTATCCTCTTATCCTCTGCTTTGTCTAGACTGAACATTACTCACTCCTACAGGCCCCTGAATCTGAAATCTGCTTGTCCCAAGCCTGAATGTGTGTGTGTGTGTGTGTGTGTGTGTGTGTGTGTGTGTGTGAGCCCTTGTCAGTTTCTCAGGAGAATCAGCTGACTTCAGTAAGACCCTTTTCCTCAGACTCCAATGCTGATTTCCTGCTTCTTGATCAGCAACCCTTTCAAAGAGTCTGCCTATCTGTGGTTGTATCTTCCTTTACCTTAGAAAATAATACCTTTTTTCCTGTTTTGTTTGATTTTTGTGGTGCTTTCAGACCATATTGTAATGGCATTCTGCCTATTGCAATAGTTCCATTCCCTACCTTGCAATAATCTTTTTGAATAAAAGTATCTCCTTACTAAGCCCTGATTTGTTTTTCTTTGACATTTTAAATGCAACAAATATAGGGCCTTCTAAATATATCTCAAATTCACACACTTAGCTTCGCATCCATTGCCCAAATCTAGTCCACCATTGATTTTTTCTTGGAAAACTACTATTTCCATATCAACTCTTATCCCTTCCAATCCCCTGTATATACTATAGTCAAAGTGAGCTTTAAAAAATGAATCATGGTCATGTAACTTCTCTACTTATAGCTATTCAACATCTGCTACTGCCTTTAAGATAAAATCTAAATCACTATTACACTCTACAAGTAGTGACTGTGTGATCAAGTTCCCATGTACCACTCTACTCTCTCTCATTTCTCCAACCACACTAATCCATCTTTTGTTCTTCAGAGTTTAACTGGTCATACTCCCCCTAATCCTTCAGGCTTTGCAACAATCTTCTCCCTGGGAGACTGTATCTATCCTTGCCTGGTGACCTCTAGCTTAACCTTCAAATATCAGCCCAACCATCATTCCTTCAGGAAAACTTCCTGATTCCCCCAAGTAGTCCTGGCTCTTCATACTTCTCATGTTTAACAAAGATTGAAATTGCATGTTTAATTGGTGAATATTTGATGCCCTTCTCCTATGGTTAGACTGGAAGCTCTATGATGCCAAGGACGGTTCCATTTTTTGCCCACCACTGTATTGCTCAAATGCTAACATAGTATCTGGCGAATTATGGGCACTAAATAATATTCGAATAAATGTAATTTTAAATGACAGTGTGAAGTATATTATAATTAGCAAGAGCTATCTTTTATATCATATGACATTGAAATGTTGAGTCTTTGGATAAAATGACCCCACCCTTCAGTTTTATTGAGAGATAATTGACAAAACAGCACTGTATAAGTTTAAGGCATACAACACAATGACTTAACTTACATGTATTGTAAAATTATTATCACAAATGTTTACCTAACATCTATCATCACATATAAAAACACACAAAAAAAGATTTTTTCCTTGTGATGAGAACTCTGAGGATCTATTTTCTTAACAACTTTCAAATGCACCGGATAGCAGTATCTTATATAATAAAAGCCTAATATGCAAATTGTTCAACGAGGAGTTTGACCACTCACTATGCCATGGCTGACTACCAGGGGGCAGCATTGCACATGGCAGGTGTCAGTGATGCAGTGTTAGCAGTGGGCAGCAGTGGAGGTACTGCTGGTCCCAATGGGCCCTGGCAGGATGGTGGGACCATGGCAGGAGGGTGGAGCAGGTGAGCGGGTAGTGCCAGGCCACAGTGGGTATGAGCAGGGGCTCAAGAGACCTGCTGATCACCCTGCAGACAGAGACTAGCAATGGCAACAGGCTTGGGTCACCGCCTGGCTCCCAGGCACTGAGGAAGCCAGCCAGGGGGGCCTGGCCCCAACTGATCACCTTGCAGGTGGGATGGCGGAACAGGTGAGAGGGAGGCACCAGGTCACTCATGGAGGGATATCAGGTGGGGCTGCAAAGCTGGGCGCAAGAGCTGGGGCTGTGAGCCTAGGGGTGCGAGCTGAGACCCGATCCCTGCAGGCCACCCCGAAGGACCCCACTCATGCATGAATTCATGCACTGGGCCTCTAATTAAGTATAATCATCATGTGAAAATAACTTTAATTTTGCATCTGAAACTATGTTTATTTTATCAGTCAAGAAATAGCAAATAAATTAGATCAGTAAGCTAAAAAGGTTGTGTGCTTATGTGTTTGTGTGTGTGTTTAGTGATCTTTGCAGATGCAGATGTGTATTTTTTGGCTTTCTTTTAGGCCTGGATTTTTATCCTCATACCCTGATACAATCCTAGTAGAAGTTTCTCTAACTCCTTAAAAAGATTCTTACCATACTCATTGTTTCTAGAAGTAAATAAATTGAAGTTCTATTCTAAAAGAGATCTAAACTCATTCTCTTCCCAATTCATCTTTGACCTCCAATCAATCTTGCATCTGAAACAAGGTCATTCATATAACACTAAGAATGAGATCTTGGTTAAATGGGCCTTATGCTCAATCTATCTTCCTGGGGCAGTCACCTGCTCTCCCCAAGGTGACCTTGAGTTCCCTGAAGACTGGAGACATTCTTTACCCTTTGTTCTTGTCATAAAGACTATCACATAATAGGGTCTCAATCAATTATTTGTTAAATGGTAGTAACCCATAGTAGTAATAGATAGTTCTCTGCCAACATTCTATAATATTAGTCTTAACTCTCACACACTGTTCCTTCCATCATTCCTTAAATCTATTTCTCCTTTCCTTCATATGCACAGTATCCGGGTGCAATATAGTTGCCTTCTTACAAAATTCTGGTCAGGAAAAGTTTCTATTTGGAGAAAAGACAAGCTATTAAACCTCATTAATTTGATTAGTAGTCTCTGTTGCTTCTGACTACTCTAAATTGGCTCTTGTAGCACTGACTGATGCCTTGACATTGGTACACTCTGTTCCAATAATTATGCTCCTTCTTTAGAAAATTACACTTAAAATAAACATACAAACTAGGTTTCCTGTGGGAAGTTTTTGCCTGTGAGCATGAAATATAAGCCTGGAGCAATGTGTTCTGCATGCGAGTGAGAATATATGGGTGATAAAAATATTTGTTAAGTTTTTAGGTGAAAATATTGAGGATACCTGGGCCCTTAACCTATCATGACCAACAAATGTGTTGATAAGCACATTCTATATGCCAGACACCAGGCAATGGAGAAGATATGGTTCTGGCCTAAATCAGGCTATCTAATGTATAAATTCTGTAATTAAAAAAAAACAACTAAAAGCAGAGTAACAGATACAAAAGAAACAAAATTAAGAGGTGCATTAGTAGAGACAGGGACCTCAGGTGCCTGAATACCAAAAACCTTAAGCAGTGCAGATTTCTCAGAGCTGTGATAGAATCTAAAGCAGGAAAAGAATTCCAGACTTAAAGAGTAATTTAGTACAGATTACAAGAGTGGAGTTCATTGATTCTGAATTTTTTTTTTAATGAATTCAATCAATCATGCCTTACTATACTCCTGGAGAGCCTAAATGTCCCACTGGTCTTTCCTGGCCTTCTCCATTGTTTTGCAGAACAAATCTCAAACCAGGTATCAAGTTATTCTGTCTTATCTCTAGTGCTAAAGCTGATGATCTCTTGGAACTGACCTGGAAGTATTTTAGGCTTCATTTCCCTAAGCCCTTCTGCAATCATGGTCATAAGCATCTTCTGCATTAAAATCAGAGCTAGTTTATCATCTGCTCTAGGAGATAATCTCTGAAGCAAGATATAAATTCCTAGAGATCTGATGAGTTGAGGTGTCAATAGAAATGTGTTTCAGAACCAAAAGGCTCCAACAGGTAGGAGAGAAAACTGGGCTGGTACAAAAGGATCTGATGTCCTCTGAAACCTCTTTGGTTGGAGAAGGGTCTTGTATATCTTATTACACCAAGAAGGGGTCACAATAGAGCCTCACAGAATGGATCAATAATTAGTCTTCTTTGATCACCTGCTGGTTATTAGTGATAATAAAACATTAGATTGTCTGCAATGGTTGACTGAACCCTTCTTCACAATTTTTCGCACCTCCCCTATTTTTGAACTATGCATCCACATTGCTTACCTGTCACATCACTATAGGGAATGCAGTGTAATAACCCACCCAGTGAAGGGCTATGCATCATGGCTTGCTCTGATATGACTCAGGGAATGTGGACAGCAGTGACAATGTGCCAGATGCAGAGTAAGGTTTCAGAAAGTACTAGATACTTCCAAGTTTCTTCCTGCCCTCCTGCCATTTTCCAAGAGAATAGCATTCCCTGGTAGTTTCTGGCCCCAGGAGAATGTGGAGATCATGGAGCAGACTCTAATATAACTTTCAAACCTGAATCTGTGTCTGGCTATTTCACAGCAAGTAAGAGAGAATCACTGATTTGCTGCCTCCTGCATGCCCCCAACTAGGAATTAAGCCCCAAGCAGGGCATATGCCCTGACCAGGAATCAATCACTGGTCCGCACAGACGGGGCAGATCTAGTTTCTTATCTGGTACAGGAGACAATCTCTGAAGCAAGATATGCATTCCTAGAGATGAATGAGTTGAAGTGTCAATAGAAAGATATTTTAGAACCAAAAGACTATCCATAGATCTATCATAATAAAATTTAAAGGTTTCTTGTTGCAAGCTACTTAATTTTGGAGTGGCTTGTTAACATGATTGAGGTACTATTTGGCGAATGTAGCTACTGTGAAGTCATTAAAAATCATATTTTTAAAGATTTTATTTACGATTTGAGACAAAGAAGATAACATATTTCTAAACTGAAATTATGGTATAATTATGAAATTATTGCATAATTGAATTGATGAGATAATGCTACCTGAATAACTCAGGACAGAAAAATTATTTTAAAATGACATACAAATATTTTTATATATACATTGTCCAAAGGAATAGATAAATCAGGCCAACATGACTTTCTCTAGTTGGTATAATTATGAGTGATTTTTGCTTTTTTTATTGTTTCCCATAAAATAGATGTTCAATTAATGTCAGCTAAATTAAAAGTTGAATTAATAAATGTTCACATATTTTAAATTTTCTACAGTGAACAAATACAGCTTTTGTAATTATAAAAATCAATGTTCATTTTTTTTTAAATGGAGATCTATGACCTAGAATATTGGCAATAACCCAATAATGATGATTCTTTATGAGGCTTCTTCCCAACAGTGGTAAACACTCCTAAGAGCTATAATATATAGATTGGTTTATTGAGTAGCATTTTATGAAGACAGAATAACATTCCTATCAAAGTCAAGATTCATTAGGCCAATTGCTCCATCAAAACCCGGAGGAACACCAATCTAGTGAAAAGAAATGGGACAGGTCAAACATGTTAGACACATAGGAGAGAAATGAAAAGTGTTTCGAAGGGATTGAGGGCAATAAAGGAAGGAAGGTGAAAGAAAGGTGAGGAAGAAGTGAGAGGATTAAAGAAAGGGCAAAAGAAAATTTACAAAGAAAGCTTTCTGTTCAGCTTCATCCTAAGGACATATTGGTTCACTATCATACCATCACCATCTATCTCCACTTATAAAAAGACCAGAGGACCCAACGTTAGGCAGAGAAGGGCTCTTTTGCAGCAGCCAAGGCATTTCATCAAGTAAGAATGACACCCGAGTGTACTGCTATACAATCCCCACTTATATTTTAGCCACCTCGTTTTACAGTCTTTGCTCTCTCTTGCCAAGTCCCCTTTTCATTTATCATAGTTCAAAGAGAGATGACTTCCAGGCTAGACAATGTGCTTGCAGAGGCCTTGGGGACTGTCCTTCCCTTCTACCAGTTGCCACCAGAGAGTCCTAGGCACCAGCCCATCTTTTATAGCAGCGCTCAGGCCAATCATTCAGACTAAACAAAGGTCAACTGAAATCCTCTGGGAGGGAATTATCCATTAAAAATTAGACATTATTGCCATATCAAGATTAAAAAAAGATGGATAGAGAAAGGAAGAAAGGACTATAGGGCTGTTCAGAAAGAAGTAATAAAGAACAGAGAAAATAAAAAGGGGGAGAGTTACAAGGAATAGAGAAGGGGCAAAGGAACAGAGAGCAGGAGGGAGCAAAGGAGTATCACCCAGTGGGAGCTCTTCTCACCATGGAGAGCAGCAAGGTCAGCCACATTGTTGAAGACAGTGAAAGAGCTTACCCTGGGTGCATATGCCTGCTTCTCCTTCTGTCCACGCTTTATTCTCTTTTCTTTCCATGCTTGGTCATCTGTTCACTTTAAACCATACACAGAGTAAGCCCAGCCTAAGGGAGCTCTGGGGTGATTTTTCTCTAGGCTATTCTACCTCTACCTACAGAAAACCATAGTGTGTGTGTGTGTGTGTGTGTGTGTGTGTGAGAGAGAGAGAGAGAGAGAGAGAGAGAGAGAGAGAGAGAGAAAGAGAGAGAGAGAGAGAGAGAGAAAGAGACAGAGAGACAGAGAGACAGAGAGAGATGATAGGATGTTCAGAAAGGATGTTCAGGCACTTAGTTTGTCAGATAAAGCAACATTCTAACTTCAGTAGAAAAATCTTAGGGTTACTCCCATCCATGTAGGCTTTCATTGTTATTTGCATTGCTTTCCTCCACAGACATAGACTGAATGTGGTCTCTGTCCTTGATCCTGGGTTACCTGATACATGCTTAATGGCTCACATTGTGCAGGCGACAGACAAGCAAAACAACATGTAGAGACACTTAGTTTTATGGTTGAAAAATGTGTGTGCGCGCGCGCGTGTATAGGCTATATTGTGGACCTGGATAAATTGTTACAGGGCAAAGTCTGTCTTCTTGGTCCTGAGCTGCACCTAATCCATGCTTTTCTGGACTGGTCTCATGGAACCCTAAAAGTCCTTTCTCCTTACTTAGGAACCAAGAATGCAGGCAAGAAGATGTGGAAGATTTTGACTGCTTCTCAAAGTTTTGAAATTATTCTAAATGGGCAGCTTCCCTGTCCGCTTATTCCTTATGCCCACCCCCTGAAAGTCCTGAGGCAGAGAATGAATAGGGTTGGAAGGTAAACCAAAAAGGTCTACATAGTCCATATGTCTTTCTCTCACCCAAAGTACCTAATCTCACCACCACTTCTCATTTTATGGGATAGCAAAGTATAATGGAAAATCTGGTAGACTGGATTTTTAAAAATCCTACATCTAGTGTTTGTGATTAGGGAAAGTTTTTAATCTTTCTGAGTCTGAGTTTAATGATCTTTAAAATATGAATGACACCAACACACTTTATATAAGCTTATTCTAAAATTGAAATTAGAATAATAATAATACTTCTCCATGTATTCAATACTTAAAAGTTACTGGTGGTATGATAAGAATTTTACATAATTATCTTATTTAAGCCTCACAACAACCCCCAAAGCCTTGTCTTATAGTTTAGAAAGCTGAAGCTCACAGAAAAAAAATACATACACAAGGTTGCATAAAAATCAGTGATGGAATTCAAATTCATATCCAGTTCTGTCTGATTCCAAAGTTCCTACATCTTAGATTAAGCACCAACTTATATCTAATACAGTAGGTACTCAATACTATGAATTCCCTTCTCATATTCCCTGAGGTCTGAATTTCAGTGGCTTTGATAACTTGGTACAATCCCACACTCCCTCTGAGGTTGCTTTTCAGGGGTTCCCCCTTCTTGGAGATGATATAAAATCTGAATATTCAGACCAGTTCTTTAAGCATGTCTTTTTAAACAGATGTGTTGACAATGTCAGTTTTGGGTAATGAGACTTTCCAGGCCATAAGTTGCTAGCTGTGAACTAATTGCCTAGCCCAGTGGGTTGGTAAACTGCAGCTCTTTGGCCCCTTGAGTGTGGCTCTTCCACAAAATACCACGGCCTGGGTGAGCCTATTTTGAAGAAGTGGCATAGAAGAAGTTTAAGTTTAAAAAATTTGGCTCTCAAAAGAAATTTCAATTGTTGCACTGTTGATATTTGGCTCTGTTGACTAATGAATTTGCCGACCACTGGTCCAGCCTATTTGCAATAAATACAGGGATGATTACATACTTTAAAAAGAATCAGAAGACCCACTGAGCTTGTACAGAAAGGTTCAGAGTTATGTTTCACAAACATCCCAGAGTCAAACAGATAGGAAGATAACTTCAAAAGCATCTAAAAACCCCCTGATAGTGTTTAAGAATAGAGAGCTCTGGTCCAGGATTCAAATTATGAATTTAGTTCAGCAGGTATGGCTCAGTGGTTAAGTGTTGACCTATGAACAGGAGGTCACAGTTTGATTCCTACTCAGGACACATGCCCAAGTTGTGGGCTCAATCCCAAGGTGGGGCATGCAGTAACCAGCTGATCAGTGATTCTCTCTCATCATCAATGTTTCTCTCTCTCTCCTTTCCTTTCTCTGATTTCAATTTTTTTAAAAATGAATTTAGTACAATATATAGAGTCAATGTTCCTATAGAGTCCAAACAACATTTTAGGTATTTTGTCAAAGGTGTTTATGCATCAGCTATTTAGTTAGACTAAAAGCCTCAGAGGTCCTTACAAAATGTAAATATGAATCTGTAAATTTTGATAAAAGATTCACCCCAACTCCCCACCCCCCCAACAAATGAATGTTTTTATCACGCGTACAGCTTTACAGGACTCTTACTCATCAATTTCCTTTCTTTCCACTCCTGCTCTCCACATGGGCTCGGCCTTATGGATTTGCACAACAGAGGCTCCATCTTACCATGGATGGAGAAGATGGGTTGCTGGTGAAAGGAGCTTCATTCTTACAGACTGAAAACTGTGGGGAGGGGGCTGAGACAACCCTCTGGATACAGGTCCCTGTGTGCAACAGCCTGCCACCACATGCGGGGACGTTAAAAGCCAGCTATTGTCTTCAGACCCAGAAAGGAAGGCTTCAGGGGTGAGGAGAATTCAACTAAGCAAACATCAGTGCTTTATTTTCCCTTTACAATGTTGCTGATAAAGAATGTGTTGGCCTGAACTGGTGTCAATACGTGGCGCTGGGAGACCATATGAAAACAATAGCCAAACGCCAATGAACAGCAGCAGGCAGCTCCGGACAAAAGACCCGCAGAGAAGATGGAAATCGGAAAGGCACGGGGCTTTGGGCTCTCTCTCGCTGGGGAAACAAAGAGAAGTGTGCTAATCCCACAGATTTCATAAGGTTTCTGATTTACTGATCTCTCAGAAGGCTCTGTTGGGGTTTGTCATTTTGATGAGAATGCCTTACTGTAAAGGTTAAATATGCTAAGAAGCATGAAATGATCTTCTCCAAGAAATATTGCATCTCCTCACCAGGGAAATAACCATCCAATTGCCCGCAGAAGGGGGCCTTTCAAGCACCATTTATATCCGGAGTTTCCAGCCCTGGGTGTCAGATGCTCTTTTCACTTCCAAGTCCTCTGGATTTATTTGTTGTTCCTGGGGTAAGATGGAATGGGTGATGAAAGGAAAAAAAGAGAAATGTATCCATGTCTTTTCTCTTAATGTATTTTTTGAAGAGTTGAAAGAATATATTTTAACCACATAAGCGAGCAAAAAGATATTACAGAAGAAAAATAATGGAACAATTTATGAAAGTACATATGATGAGTATGCTCTTACATTTAAAACTAAAGAAAGTAACATCGGTACTAGAGATCTATTTCACAAGTATGTAGTAAAGAATTCATTCTCCACACTTTAAATATTTTATATTAGAGAGTTCTTCAATGCACAATTTTCAGTTCATATTTCTTCTCCCTAAATCAATTGACAATATTACAAATAAAATTTATCAAGATGAAAGAAGATGGAGAGATGAGTCAAAGAACATGTATGCATAGACCATGGACACAGACAACAGTGTAATGATGGTCAGAGGGAGGGAGGAGAGGGCTGGATGGAGGTGGACAAAGGGGGAGAACCTGGGGGACATCTGTAATATTGTCAACAATAAAAATTTAAAAAAATTACCAAAGGTTGACCAAATACCTTTGTTATAATGCCATTATTCTGCTGCTTAGTAGGTGACAGGTGCATAAAAATATATTTTTACAAAATATGCACAGATACTGCTTGTATATATATATTTTTTGAGAAATCTAACCATAGGGGAACCAAAATGAGGGACTAAGCACATTATAATCTTTTGGTATTTCATTTTCTATATGGAGGCTTTACTTTCCTCATCTAAAATTGGGACTTGAGAATATTTATGCTAGATTACATCTGGGCCTCTGGCAATATAATTATACAACCCTTTATTCTCTATTTTCTTTGAGTTAATCCAGTTTTAGGTTTTGAGTCTTTTATTCATTTCAGTTACATGTCTATTGTTTCTTCCCCTTAAAAAGCCCCAATTGAATTAAAACAAAACCCAGGATAAAATAGAGTAGGAAAACATCTCAAAGACTAGAGGGAAACCATGCACATGCACTGGATATGCAACTGATGTGCATTTAAGAGCAGAATCCTCAATATTCTACAACATTCTAGAGACCCAGGATTTAGAGAATTTAAAAACATGACTTTCCTATCTCTAAAATAAATAAATAAATATTTAATCTAATCTCAAATAAGCCACTTTTATAAAAGAAAGAGAAACTATAATTTGTTAACCAATTATAGTTATGAATACATAAAGTACAGAGTTTATTCTTGTATTGTTATTTATTAATTATTGTGTTATTTCCATATGAAAAACTGTAAGCCTTCTTTTGCCCAAGGCTGGATATGCAAATCTTGGTCAAGATAATCACAGACCATTTTAACATTAATTCCTCAAAATCTGGGATTACACCACTCATGTCTTGCTTCCTTATACAAAACATTTGAAGTGTGGATAAAAACATGCTTTGGTATGTTCCCTTCTGCCATAACCTTCCTTCCAATATCACACATTTAAACACAAAAATCCTATCTAGGTCACTTCTACAACCCAAGAAAAACATAGAATACAAACATTAGCCAGAGAACTTTTCATTCTTTAACTAGAGGCCCAATGCACGCAATCTATGCAAGAGTAGGCCTTTCTTCCCTCTGCTGCCAGCACCAGCTTCCCTCTGGCACCCGGGACCTGGGCTACCCTCAGGCCACCAGCAGGCAACTGGGACCTAGGCTTCCCTCACAGCCCTGCTTCATCTGGAAGGTTGTGTGGAATGATTTCTGGTCTAATTAGCATATTTTGCTTTTATTATTATGCATGGACTTCATGCACAGGAGAGGGGAGTCCCCTTAGTCCAATCTGTACCCTCTAACTCTCCCTGACCCCTGATCACTCTTCACTGCCTCTGCGTGCCAGCCTGATAACCCCCAACTGCCCCTTCTGCCAATCTGATCATCCCTAACTGCCCCCTCTTGCTGGTTTGGTCACCCCTAACTGCTCCCCACTGCTGCCCTGGTCACCCCCAACTTCCCCTGACCCCTCGCCAGCCTGGTTGCCCTATGTATCTGCTTGTTCAGTCGTTTGGTCATCCCTCACTAACCCCCCTGCTGGCCTGATTGTAGGCAACCATCTAATGAGGGCACAAGGGTCAATTTGCATATTACCTCTTTATTACATAGGATTATAGAATTCTAGATTCAGGAAGAGGTGTTGGCTTATTATCCATGTGAGCACATTATACACAAGGACAGAGGGACCAGCAATCCAATTAAGCAACCACTGTTGACATTCTCAGTGGTAAATATGGAAACTGAGCAGAGAAAGGGTAAGTCACATACGTTCAGAATGGGACAGGCATGTGCAGGTGATGCCTAGCTATATCCCCTTGTTACCTCCAGAGAATTATCAACTGATTTGAGATGGTTGAGTAGTAAAGAGGGAAGAAATACTAGAATTCTATGGCCAAACCCCTGTTCTAATCTTGTCTTGGCCATTCTTTAGTTGGGTACAGTTGGCTAGTATATCCTATCAACATTGCCCCTAATAGCTATTATATGCACCCCCAAAATGTGACCTCCATTCTCTCTGCCTCAGTTAGAGCTCTTATTTCTTATACCTGAAATAATGCAATACAAACTGAACTAATACAAGCTAATCTATTGGCCTAGTGTCTCCCACATCTCACCCATCCTCCATCAGAGTGCTCCAACTTTGTTGTCCCATGATAAAAATCCCGTGTCTCCTGCAAGATAAGATCTAAACTTGGGAGAGTAAACCAGGTGCGTCACAGCTGGTCCTTCCACTCCTCTAGCCACACCTTCTAAAATGCCCCCTCAAATCCCTTCTCCTTAATCCTCAAGCCTTAGATTCTATCTCAGGAAAACTTCCTATTTATCGATGTCACCTCTGCATCTCTGTTCCTGCTACCTAGAATACTTTTACCTACCAGCTCTACCTGGGAGATTCCTGAAACTCCACCAAGTCTCAGCTCTCTTGTCACCCAATCTGTGATGCTGTCCATAATAATTCTACCTACACTTGTGTCCCACCTGTCTCAGATATCAGAATTTATTGACATTTTATAAGGAGTGGCACAATCAACATTTTGGCATCCCGAGGCTCAATGCTGTGCAGCCCCTGGAACACAGTACTCAATAGGTACTTGAAATGAATGAATTCAGCCCTTAATTTCTCCATCTAGAAAATGAAAATAATAAAATGAAGCCTGCAGAGTGGGTGTGAGGGTTAAATGGTCAGTGTATATACAGAGCAGGCACATAATTTTTCTCAATAATCCATACTGGAGCAAGGAAGAATTTGTCTGTCAGTGAAAAGACACATGGAGCCAGATATGCTAGAACAGGCTATGACAATCCCCTTGTGTTGCGTTTTGAAGCGCTTGTTTTTCATAATTTAACACCATCTCAATTTATTGCATCCATAAAGGGCAAATATCTGCTGGCAGTCAAACAGCTTTTAGCAAAGGCAGTAATAAAGGTACAGAACAGCAATATAAATGGCTGCATTTGACAGAACCACAGCCAATCGCAGGTGTGACGCAGTCCTAAGCAGTTGTCATGCACCACACCAAAAATGCTGGCCCTCTCTCTTTCAGGCTGAACACAGGCCATGATGGAGAGTTTTAAAGATCTCCAAATCCCTCAGCCTAAACTGATACTCCCTGAGCTTTATGACTCCAGAATAATAGAATCTCCTTCTCTGAATCTATTCTTTGGAAGGATGGAAGCAGCTGTGATCTTGGGCACCTCAGACCCCGACCTAGTGAAATGACACTTATGAAGGGTTCATGGACTATGTGACAATTTCCTAAAATCATACAATCCTGGGTCTGGGAAAAGAAAAACTTGGAAAAGAGGGCGAGAAAAAAAAAAGTCTGAATCTGAGCATTGATATGGTCCTCACCATTGATACATGTATATAAGTTAGGTATTAAACGATTAGAAAAAAATTAAGATGTATTGGTTGATGATAATAAGTTGTGTATTTCTTGAAAAGCTTCTTTCTCTGGTACATGTCATTTTACATCTAAAAGGGGTACACAACGGACAGAAAAGGAGAAAGCCTTTTAATGCTCTTAAGAAATCCAAGGTTATATTCATTAATCCATCAATTAAAACTTATAGTTCACGGGCCTGAAGTATTCCCAGAACGTGGAGGCATTCATCTTCTTAGATGAATGAATCATAGAGGTGACAAATTCAATGTAATTCTGATATAACTAAAGCTAGCCTCCTAATCCAGACAGTTACTGCAAGGAACAAGGACTCACGTTCCTGTCCTCCCCTCCCCTCACCTTTACCTCTTGTCTCAGGATGAGAGAAGATATTGCCAAGAAGATGACATTTGAGGATCACAGAGTTTAGAACTAGAAGGGCCCTAAGAGAGCATGAAACCCAATTGCCTCATTTTACTTTTGCATAAAAGAGATACCAGAGAATCCAAGTAAGAATCTCAAGGACACATATCTAAATAAAGGGTCTAGATATCCCTGGGGAATGGGGCAGATCCTCAATGGCACTGGAATCACTGAAAGCAAAGAGTATTATTGTATTTGACCTTGGATAGCAAAGTTTCTTGTGTTCGCACATAACTGAGTCAGTCTGAGCAGGCTCCAGTGGATCTAGAATCGTTTATGAAGTAATATATCATGGTGGACATATTTTGCTTTATCTTTTTCTTTTCTATAATTAGTATTTCCTGAATCATTGCCCTTGGTAAGCTGCATTTCAATTTGCAGATAACTTCTCCATCCCCACCAGTAAACCAAAATGGCTAGAGGAGCAGTTATATATATATTTATTTATTTCTGTGCTAATCCACCTCAACCCCCTTTTACTATATATGCCTGTCCCCTAGACTGAGTCCATCAAGGATACTGAAACCATATATTCTATAAATTTGTAAACTCACAACTTAGCTCACGAAGCCTGGTAGAGAGAACAGCGAGATACCTACTTATGGAATTGCAATGTGAATATTTTACTTAATTCCAAAGAAGCATCAGAGCTCCTTTTCCTTTACTCCCTGCTTCATTTCCTATAGTTTGGGGACCAAAGGCCACTGAAATTAAAGCTGCTTAAGTAGAAATGTATTATGTAGATATTTTAATAATCTAACTTTAGTACTCTATAGAAGTCACAAGATGAGCTTGAGATTTTCATAATCATATTACCTGCTCTCCAGGGTTTTAAAGAAGAGATCAGTATAGACTCACCTAGGATGATGGTGGTGAAAAGGAGGAGAAGTGGGCAGATGCAGGATGGGTTTAGATAAAGCATCAACAGGCACTTGCTGAGGCAGACAGAATGAGATTAAAGAAAACTCAAGGAAAACCCCAAGGACAATGGTGATACTGTTTAGTGAGATGGGGGAAACTAAACGTAAAAAAAGTCTAGGGCAGGAATGAGGACCTTAAATTTCTTTTTCTCAATGTTGTGATTAAGATACCTATCATATATTTAAATGCAGATATCAAATATATATATATATATATATATATATATATATATATATATTCTCTTTCCAGAAAAAAAATATATATATATATTACATAGAGAGTTCCAGGATAGAGATCCTGATTTGGAAATCACTGGCATACAGATGACCTTTGACATCTTAGCAATGGATCAGGGCACAAAGGGTCACTAACCA